>MNCI01008292.1:19925-47214 GCA_015680685.1 Gnetum montanum | reverse complement strand
ACTCTCTCTATCATCCATTAATGCTTTCATAACTTAACTTACTACCAATTGTCCATGTTTTCACATAATGTCTTAGTTTGATATGTTGAAATTGCTAAATTGATTCTTTGGGCTTGGTCCTTAACTTTTTGTAATCATTAATCAACTATGGGGCCCATAGACACAGTTGAGGTTATGCAAGGGCAAAAAGGGCATGTTCTGCTATGGGGAGGATCCACTTGCATATCTCGTGGTTTGGTTAGTTAAGTTCCTTACCCTTAGACGTTGCTGAAATCAAATATTTCGTGCGCTCCATCATGCATCTAGCTATGCACTCCTTAAGGAATTTTTCTTCATAAAAATCTCATTCTCCAATCATTTCTCAATTTTTTAAACTATAAAACCCTCTTCTAATATTTTCATCAAGTTGATGGCTTTTTGGGCTTCCATTTGATCCTCATTTCACATAAAAATTCCTTATTATTATTATTATTTTTGACAAGGTCAATTGTGGTTAATAGTTGCATCGACTAGGCCCCATCAACACAACACAAAAATTCTATAAATACTACACAACACTTACAAATTTTTTTCATTTTCTTTAAAATGATAGGGAGGTTTTTGCAATTTTTCAAAGCCCAAAACCTTCTAGAGCCCATAACTTTCATAGCGTTTGTCTAAATCACTTCGTTCTTTGATCCTGTAGCTACTGAAGGTAAGCTCTTAGTTGTGAGGGCCACAAACCTTAAGGTTTCCGATGAAAATTTTTCAAAATTTTTATAACTCCTCCAAAGGGTTAATGAATAGAATAATATTAAACCATTAATTTTTGAGAGTTTAACCCTTTCAACAAACTCTGGTAAACTTAAAATTACTTATTAATATTAAAATAAGAATAAAATAATAATTGAAATGATCAAATCGATCATAATCACAACTTAGCCAGGTGTATCTTTCTTTAAGAGATAATGTATTCCAATTATTTCAAGTTACACATTAAATGCTAAGCCTTGGTCATGTTGTGATTACAGATGGCACCAAGGCTGAAATGGCCATAGAAAGGAGGACCATCCCAAAAAAAAGATAAATAACCCAGGGTTGGAAGGGAGTAGTAGGAACAAGCCTAGGAGAAGGTAGTAGAAACTCATGCAAATGGACCTCTTTAAGAGGAGCTCAAAGTGGAATCTATGTAATAGATTCTCAAAGAAGAGGTTGTAACTAAAAAATCTCATCAAGGAGAGGCACTAGGGCTTGTAACAAGACTTGAGGTCACATTGAGACAAGCCTAGCTTAATACAATCAAGCCTTGTGATGTCCAATGCTTAATTCTCCAAGAACTAAACTTTGGTCCATTCTTAGAACATGCTTCACCAAAATCAAAACACAGTTTCAAAACTCTCCTATGTGGCTAGTCATCACTTCCAATGGGGAGTGGTACATGGGAGAGACATATCTCTTCTAAAATAGCAAAAATATAGAAGCCACTATGAGATTCAAAGACATTCAAGTGTCCTACTTAGTGGAAGCCATTGCACAAGCTTTCGGTTTGCCTGATTCTAGAATCCATCTAGCAAAGATCTTCATGCAAGTAGACCTAGAGGTAAAAAAGAAGTGGATCCAACGATGTTTTGGGATTGAGCGCAAGGAGTTTGGTGTGCTTACACCAATGGAGCACATATACTTTAAGATGACGACTTATCACCTCAATCTGACGGTGAGGCCTAGCAAGGTAACTACTTTCTCCACCCATGCATGTGCTACTTTAAGTAGGAAATTCCCTATAAACCTTCAATAGCTAATCTATCTAGAGATAGAAAAGCACTTCAAGGAAAATGAATATGAAAGAAAACCCTTGCCATTTACATGCCTTATCAGAATACTCTGTAAAAGGGTAGGGATATTCTACTACATAAATGACACAATCAAGGATACTTCCATTACCTCTTAGTTTAAAATGATAAAGGCCAAGACCCCTGCCATGTCCAAAGAAGAGAACTAGCAATCACCACCTCCACCACCCACTTAGGAAACAATACCAAAGGCCTACATTTCCATTAAGCACCTATACAAAATTCAAGAGCATCTCTTGTGTGAGCAGGAGTAGCAAATAAGAAAAAGAGGTGGGGATCCATTTATGTACCATCCTACAATGAGTCAACTCAATGAGGTGGCTCTAACAATCAGTAAGATGGAGGGAGGTGGACCAATATTCTTAGCCCCTAGAATGTAGCTTCCCACAAGGTTGAATCCTAGTGCCTAAGGGGTAATGGTGTCTCTCTCACAACAACAATAATTCCCAGAAATTTTTTGGGAATGCCGTTACCTTCTCAATGTACTTGGAGGAGGACAAGGGGCTAACTGTCTTAGTGATGAAGCACCAAGGGTAGGATACAACAATGGAAGTGGTTGTTGATTGAATTGTTAAAGCACTGAATGCACCTATGGTGTCTGTACCAAACAACTACACTTAGATATGTGCAAACATTCACAAAAACTATTAGTAGTAGATTGAGTGTAGCCTAGCATGAGGAATTATTAGACCAATTGGTGGGAACCAAGCAACTAATTTTGGATATCTTTGATTTTCTAGATAACATCACCACAACCTAGTTGGAGCTTGAAGCAAAGGGAAAATGCATCATTTTGGAAGGGCAACTTGAAATGACTCAAGCACAAAACCAATTCTTGGCTATGAATGTTGCCAAATTAAGAGCTTTCCTTGATGATCTTGTGCTCCTAAACCCTGCATTGACAAGATATGAAGCTTTTTAACAACTTCAAAATAGACTTAAATAGTTTGAGGAGGGGATGGTGACAATCATATTTGACCAGTCCATGGCCAAGGCCAAGACACATTTAATTCAGAAGGACTTGGTCCAGATGCACCTAGAGAATCAGATGCTAACTGTAGAGAATCATCACTTGTAGAATGTTGATGTGTAGAAATAGTAGATGCAAGAATTCATCCATCAATAACAGGAGTAGCTAGCTAGGGTAAAGACTAGATTGAGAATATTGGTAGTTGAAAATAGAATGTCTATGATGGAAGTCTATGACTTATGCCAAAAAACTACAATTGAGATTTTTGCTTGGAAAAATGAGGCTCTCAAATTTGAGAGAGTCAAGAACCACTACAGAGATCAAGTTAGCCTATAGAAGGAAGTTAATGAAAAACACATCAAAATGGCTAAGGAAAAAGTTAATGAGGTCCTCCAAGAACTCCAGCAAGAAAAAGAGGTGTGGCAACCTATCATTGATGAGATAGATGCTTACAAAAAAGTAGAGATCTGCATGAAGGAGTTGCCGATTGAAGAGATGATAGAATACATGGAGCTTGCCTATCTTTGATATGCAAACCTGGTAATGTTGACTGCCAAACAACCATAGTCAAAGTTAGAGAAATATGTGTCTAGCTTGTATTTTTTGTACAAGGTAGAGTTCAAGTATCGCAAGGAGACCAAGTAAAAGCTTGAGACTGCAAACACTGAACTAGAAGTTCTTAGGAAAAGATTCACTAATTAGAGATTAACTACTAAGAACCTAGTTAGAAGAATGAATGATCACCAAGAATTGCAAAATGCAATTAGGGTGTACAACATCAAACGAAAACAATTTGCTACTTGGTTCATCAATGTCAAAGAGCTATTCTCAACAATGCCCTATCCTTGGGATGTGCCCATTCTGGGCCACATTGACGAAGCTACATGGATCATGCATGATCCCAAGAGTAAGGAGGAGAAGATGAAAGTATTATTGGATGCTTTTCATCTTCCACTAGAAGTTATAGTTGCAATAGGACAACCACAATAGCCTCAACCACTATGTGTGCTTGAAGTAGGAGAAGGTTCTTAGGAACCTCAAGAGCCTCCACCACCTTGAACTATTTAATCTTCTTCATTATCTTCATGCCTTCAAAGGGATTGTGTTTGTCAATTTTGTCTTGGTATTCAATTTTTTAGTCTTGAACACCAAAAGAATTTTGTAATGATTGTATATTTGTACACTTGGGCACTTAGTGTTTATTTGTGTTTGTTGTATGTTTGTCATTAGTCAATAATTCCATACCTTTCCAAATTTGTAAAGAACTTGAGTATAGGTTTTCATTTAGTCATGAGGGTATGATGAATCATAAATTGGGTGCATTGACTAGGCCCTATCGACTAGGTTCCATCAACACATGATTTGATGTGTTGCCGTGGCCTCGTCAATGTAGTGGCTATTTTTGCCTATAAATATGTGCTCACCCACTATGTTTATGGCATGTGTTGTCATAGTTGTAATGAAGCTCTTGTAGTTTTATCATTTGAAATTTACAATATTTTTCTAAGTGCCCACAGTATAAGTCAAAGAGTGTACATATCTTTATTCAAACACTATTGTACCTGAGCACTGTAGTGTGTACGATAGTAAAGACAAGCTTTCTGATAAACCTTGTAGCACTTTGAAGTAGGTAAATCATTTATGTACACATTTAATGTTTTATGTAATTTCCTTTAATGTTTTATGAAATTAAGATAAATTAAGTTATATTAAATAGTGATTACTTAAGCACATAAGTACAACCACTTCGAGCATACACTTGGTGCTTGGTAATCCCAGTAACACTTAAAGTTTGGTAACCTAGTAGCATTAAACGTGTTTAGGATATGTACAACAAGTGGGAACAGATGCTTATGTTAGGATTAGTTAGGTGTAGCTAGTTAGCTTAAATTAGGAATTTAATTATTTTATTTTATTCATTATTATTTATCCTTGGGTGACTTAAAAAATAAAACATAAAAATGAAAATATCATATGCCTCAGTTGCACTTAACCATACCTTTGCATTTCATAAGTGTAATTGGGAAGAAAATGATTGTAATGGTTAGTTTCACTTCCTAGAGTCCAATGTACTTAGGAGGTTATAAGTTCACAAAATTTGATCGGATCGCACGTGAATGCTTAGTGATTTGTATGGTTGGGTTAGGGTCTACTCACTACTCATCAAATCCTTTATATTTACCAATACATAGATCCTAGGTAATATGAGTATTACCAAGTTTATAGCGGTAGGGTATTTAGGATACTAATTTCCAAATGAGACCAAATTAACTTAAGTCATGGTTATTAACCTTTTAGAAGAAACTTAATGATGACCTGAATCCATTACATTCTAAAAATAATATAAGATGGGTAAGAGTTACCTGGATTAGTGTTTTACCAATATTTCTTACAATTGATGTACCTTGGTGAGACAGTCAAATCTCTTGATTGTTGATATTCTTGAATGAATGTTGGTTGGTGGTATTCATGTTGAACATGATATACTCCATGGTTCTTTTGTAGATGTATGGATCATCTTGGACATATGATACATTTGGTGGTGGTCCATGGTTCTCCTTGGATCTTAACTCCATGGGTAATCAGTAGGTTGTAGTTGGCCCATGGTTCTGATTGGCCCTTGGGTTGTGATTTTCTCTAATACCAAATGTGAAATCCTATTCCTAGATTTCATGGCAAGCATCAAATATACGTTATATTATACATTATGGATAAGAAGATAATATACCAAACATCAAATATATGTAACATTTGACATTAAGCATAAAAAATAACAGGGAAAATGTAGAAGGAAAAAGAAAGAAAGAAAGCTTTATTAATGTGGAATAGTGTATCTAGATCATGCTTTGAAAGTGTTTTTTGGGGTTTACTTCCTTCAAAATCTATCCCTTGATGGCAATCTAGCATTACCACCATGGTTAGGTGTACAACTGGCTAGAAGGAATGGTCGGTCATCTTCTTGTCCTGCTTTATGCAACACCTGTTACTCACTTTTACTAGCTCCACAACTCCATGCTTATATGACCTTTATGCTTGGGTATAAATACCTTAGGTTAAACCCCCAAAGGTCACCTCAAGAGACACATCAGTTATTATAACATGCCCTTTTAGGTCTTAATTACAACTCCCCTTTCAAGTATTGTTATGATAATGATAACACTTGTTATGAAGAAGCTCCATCTTCGTTATGTAGTAGCATCATTTGGGAACACAGACATTATAGTTTAGCAATTATTTTTTGATTAATCCAAATTCTTAGATATATTATTTTAATAATATTTGCTCTAGTATATCAATTTTCAAGTTTGAATTTTATGCATGGGATGTTAGTCAATGTTTTAACTAGGTTTGATAATGTTTTGATTACTTTTGATCATGCCTTGCCTTTTTTTTTTCAAATTATGCTAATAAGTTAGCTATAGAACTATGTTTTTATATTATTTTTCACATTTTGATCTATGAGATGCTTCTCGATGCTAATGATGAAGAAGAACAAATGCTTAATTAGCTATTTCCCATCATGAGACATACTCTACCATCCTTCATGACCTAACATGATGAATATTTGAAGGTATTTGTAAATTTCTATTAATAAATGGAACAAATTTTGTAAAGTGAGCCCTAGCCTTTGGGAAACCAAAAATTGAGAAAATAGCCAAAAATACTATTTTTAGAGCTTCCACAATATTTGAAAACTAGAAAACAATAATAATTATTATTTTTATAGTTGTAAGAATCTAGAATAGTTCTAAGTTATTTATATTTTTTGTTAGAAAATATTTTAATATTTTATTAGATACTACCCAATCTCATATTTCAATTTTGGCTCCATTTGACACTTCTAATTTATTACTTTGATAATTATACCTTAGTTTCTTATACTAGAACATCTTGTTAGCGATGCATATCTTTTGGATGAATTTATCATAAAATTATTGGTTTAGAAAATATGAGTTTCAAACTCATTCATTATTTAACTGTGATTTGGATTCATCTCCCTACTACGCAAGGTGTTTATTTATTTTTTTGTTTGGAATTTGAATATTTGGACTCACAATCGAATTGACCAACCTTTTGTATTGTTTGCTTATAGTGAACATAACATCAACAATATCATGATGGTAAGCGAAACTCTTACAACATGAAGCATATGATGATAAGTGTCATTTATTTGTAGTGACTATAGCATAACCATACCACGATGGTGAGTTGTTACTTATAGCATGAAACATATCATAGTAAGTGAATTTGATTCATTGGTTCATTTTGTGGATTTGGATGGGTGGTGGTGGAGTTAAAAATTATTATTTTGTAATTAATTAGTTTATTATTTTTGAATAATTGGTTCATGTTTGTACATTTTTTAGTTGGTTTGAATAATATTTGTTTGCAACTACCCATGTGCATGATTGTATAACTACCTGATGCCTTCGACCAAATCCATTTGAGAATATTTTACTAGTTTATTTGTCCTACTCAATCTTAGGATTAACTCCCTTTGGTTTTATATGTTTTTAGGTGATCATGTTAGCTTAGATAAGAATGGCTTAGAAGAGAATGTTGATGATAATTCATGCTTTGAAATGTTAAATTAAGATTTGGATTTTAGTTTAGGTTAAATTCTCTATTGTAATGTTCAACTCGATTATGGTATTGGGGTGTTTTATTGGCATTATATTTTATCTATCTTTGGTGTAGGCCAATTTTTATTCATAAATTTTTATGTTATATTTTTTTATCATGGAGTTCTATTTGACAATTATGCAATGTTATTGTTCAATGCCTTTTGGATGTTTTTGTATTTTCCCATCTAATATCAATTTCATATTTGTAATTTAATTATCTATTATTAGCTATAATTTGTATTTTGGCTTGGGTAATCAGGATTTGTCCTATGTTTCTTAGTGAAAAAGTTAGGTTTGGTTTACTCTTATCCAAATGTGCCAATTTTATGGATGTATACTGCTGTACCTATCATTCTTACATGGCATAAATTCAATTTTTATTATGTAGTAATTTAAGTTTTTCTACATTTTGTATAATTATATAAGTAATGTCTTACTATCCTAAGCCTAGTTAATGAGGTGTTACATAGTGGGTTAATACCAAGGATAAGAATCGATGACTATTAAAGCTATAATCCTATGCTTAATTAATTTTCTTTTAGATCTACAATGGAAAAGGCATTTGCTAAAGATCCCATCTTAAAGAAATGAAGGAAGAGACTCAAGAATATTCTCCTAGAAGAATGTAAAAATATTCAAAATTATAAAGAAAATTTGAAGACACTTTTTGGCATTAGAATAATTAAAAAACATATAAATAAATTTTAATACTATTAATAGATTTAGTAATGAAAATAATGATTAAGTGTAAGAAATGGAAATTATATCAAAATATTCATTCAAATTTATAACATATGTTATTTTAAGTATTAGGTAATCAATGCATCTAAAGTTCATTTACCTATCCTTTGTTTTATGAGTTATACTAGGGGATATTTATATTTCCACTTGGACCTAGTTCATAGGATCTAGAAAATTTATTTTTCTTTTTCTAGAAGGGTATTAACTTTTATTTCCTTATAATGTTTTAGATATTATTAGAGATTCTTTAGTGGAACAACACAAGAATTAAATAGATATTTTGATGAGGAGCTTCCTTGAATTTCATAATCCAAGCTCTCTTAGGAAACAAAGATTCCAAACCAAAAACATTTAAATAAGAAAAGATAAGAAAAATTTATCCTTAAAAGAAATATAATAAATTACACAATGAAAAAAATACACTCCCAAGTACAAATAATTAATCAATCAAATCCTCACTCCACTCTCATAATACAAGGAGTACCATCAAGAAGATGATCACTCAAGCTTAATATGCCATAAGATCTCTTCCTTAATATCTCAATCTTACGATATGTTAATTGATATGTGAATCACTCCTTTAGGCAAATTTCATCATTTTAAAGTCATAGGGATGATCTTTGGCCTTTCCCAATCATTGGTCTTCAATTTAAAAATTGCATCTATTTCAAAATTTATTTTTCTTAAACTTTTGGTGACTATGGCTTGCAAGCCCCACACACTTTCTAAATTGTATCCAAAATACTAATTACACCATGTTGCACTAATAAAATTTAATTTTTTTCAATTATTATCTCTCTTCTAATTACTACTAACTTCAACTCATAGTTTTATGACTTTGACCTTACTACAACTTGAAAGAATCTATAACTCACTACCAAATCTTAAAAATCATGAAATTTGACATTTATCCATAGTTGCAAGTTGCAACTGACTATAATTTATAGTTAACCCACAATTACCTACCCAATCTTGACAAGATATTCAAACAACTCCAAAATAAAAGCATATAATTCCTATGACTCTTGGGACAACTTCAAGATGGACTAATGTTCTTATCATTTTCTTCACTCTTAAAAAGATACTTGTGTCAATTGAATAGTACACATAGAATAGCATCAAGTTCCCATAAATCTAAATCATTCTCACATATTCATATGATATTCCCAATTCCTTCATCACTCAAATCCACCAACTATTCATGTTTTTTTCTTACCTTTTGTGCTTATTTCCTCTCTTACATGTAACACAAATGGCTTTTGATGATTTTTAAGGAGTTTCATCTTTAATTGCTTTCTTAAGAACCTTAAAAATATTCTTCAAGTATAATACAAGAACATAACCTTGGTATGGACTCAATTCTAAAACATTAAAAACATAAGAAATATGAAAATCATTAGGTAAATCAATTACATATGCATTTAGACTGATCTTGGTCCTAATTTTGAATAGACCAATTCTTCTTGATTTGAGCTTGTGAAAGTGCATATTATTCTACCTTTCTTTACTCAAATAAATCCACACAAAATCTCCAACTTTAAATTAAACGTTTTTCTTACTCTTATTAGCCTTGGATACAAAATCTTTGATCTTCTTCTCCAGTGAGCCTTAACTTGTTGATGCAACTATTTTATTTGCTTATTAAAATTGAGTACTCATAGAGGTACATTTATCAAATTTACTCAATTCATCAACCATTTTAGGTAAAAATCATAATTTATAACAAATAGATTCTTACCAATTTCTTTATAGAATGCATTATTGTAAAAATTTTGCATGTACCAGTATATTATCTCATCTTGAGGTTGATCCTCACCTAAGCATCTAAGAATGTTTAGAAATATCTATTAACAACTTCAATTTATTTACTGGTTTGGGAATTATAAACTGTAGAAAGTGATAACTTCATTCCTAACAATTTCTAAAGAGATCTTCAAAACTAACTTGTAAACATCTCTATCATTGATAATATTCAATGGAATGACATGAAATTTAACTACATGATAAAAGAATAGATAAGAAACATTAAAAGCATTATTACTACTTCTTCATAGAATAAAATGAGCCATATTTGTAAATATATTTATTACAAAAATAAAATAAAATCATAATTAGATTTTATTCTTAGATGTTGTAAACACAGTCCAAAGAAATACTTTTTCAAGGAACATTTAGGATTGGCAATCGTATATAGTGTCCATCAACACCTTTTCTACCTTTGAACTTGTGACAAACATAACATTCCTTAGTAAATTTAATAACATCCTCATACAAACTTAGCTAACAAGAATTCTTGATCATCAATTTCAATATAATAAACTTACTCATACATCTAGGCATATCACTCTAGTGCTTTTTTCAATAATCTTCAATTTGAAATCATACTTGAAATACAAATTTTCTCATCTTTGAAAAGAATACCATGTTTGATATGGTAAGCCATCAATTTATTAATCGTTTCTAATAATGAAGAACTCAAAAATTTCTAAATATTATAAAAATGAATATTATTTGGATAAAAATTTCCAAAAAAATCAAATCCATTAACCTTAATGCAAGAATAAGTAACATGAATTCTAGACAAAGAATCTACCACAACATTCAATTTTCCAATCCTATGCTTTTAAAAAAATGAAATTCTTAAAATTTCTCAACACATCTCATATGTTTAACACTTAGTTTCTTTTGAAAGTTCAAAAAGTGAAGTGCTCTATGATAAGTAAGTAAAATAAATTCGAATCCCAACCAATAATATGCTTTATTTATTAAAGTATAGCATATAACTCTTTCTCATATACACTATACTTTTATCGAAACTCATTCCATTTTTTTTAAAAAATGTAATGGGCTTATCCTCTTGTGAAGTTACACCACCAATAGCAAGTCCACTTGCATACATCTCTACTTTAAAAAACTTGAAATAATTTGAGATTGCAAAAGGTCATATCATTATAAATCTTTTCCTTTAAAGCTTTTAATAATCTCTTTTTAACATCATTCCATACAAAGACCAAATTCATCTTTAAATAAGATAAAAGATGTCATGCAAGAAAAACTAAATTTCTAAGAAATATCCTATAGAAACTAGTGAAACTAAGAAAAGATCTTAGCTCTCCCACATCTCTAGTTGAAGTTCATTCCTTGTTTACCTTAATCTTTTTGGGCTTCAACTTAACTTTATTCTTGGAAAGTACATGGCATAAATACATAATTTTCCTCTACATGAAATGACATTTCTCGGAATTGATGACTACTTAAGCCTCATGTAACTTTGAGTACATCTTCCTTAAGCATTGTTCATGCTCATATTCATTGGATCTATAAACCAAAATATCTTCAAATAAAACTATGAAATATTTACCAACAAAATCTTCCAACACATCATGCATAAGCCTCATGAATTTGGTTAGACCATTGATTCATCCAAATAACCACTTATACAAATCATTGAGGACCAATTCTAATTTGGTGGTATCTACTTTTCAAATAATTCTTAGAAGATATCTTAGAATTTGTTAAAACATCAAGAATGTTATCCATTCTAGGATTCAAAAATCTATATTTAATTATTATCTTAATCACAACCCTAGAATTAATACACATTATTATTTCATCCATGTCCTTTTTGAGTAAAATAATATCTAGAATAGCACATGGAGAAATAAACTCCTTGAAACCATTAGAAAGTAATTTACTTAATTTCTTTTAAAGTTCCTCCCTTTGATGTATAGTTATTTGATAAGATCTCTCATTTGGGATTTTTGCTTCAGGTTTAAAATTAATTTGCTACTAAATGGATCTTATTGTTGGAAGTTCTTCCAATTTCTATTTAAATGCATTAGTAAAATATTATGATAAAAGTTGCACCATTGTTGAAAGTTCATTTTGTAGCTCCTCTTCTCATGTTATAATAGTATAAATGATCATAAATCTATGTCTAATTTTTTTATGTTCCTTGATATATTCGTTTTCCCAAGAAAAATAAAAGAATCATTAATGGAAAAATTTTCTTTATATTGCTACAATATCATGGCAATTAATTGATGTATTCCATATTTCCTAGGAACTAACCATATATACCTTACACCATGAAATGTATCCTTATTATCAAAATTCTAAGATCTACCAAGCATGAAATTAGCACTATCTATGAGAATAATGTCACATTGCACTTGATCTTTAAAAGAACTAATCTTAAAAGTTAAAATCCATCTCTTCTCTACATCTTGAAAATGATCTCTAGAAGGCCAATATACTCTATATGTCTTAATGATGAGAAAAATTTTTAAGAAAAAGTTTATTAATAGCCTTAGAATGAATAATTATTTTTTATCACCATCATCTATTAAGATGTGAATCCATTTTGCATTGAAGAGACACCTAGCTCCAATTCTAAAGAGTATTTTTCTTATAGAATACCCATTAACAATACAATTTTTTGTTAAAGAATTAATTTTAGTCACATTTTAATCATTGGACCATTAGGATTACCTTCATTTGAAGACTCATCCTTCTAAAATTTGAAGTTTCTTAACCTTAGAATATTTAGGCTTCTTTCACTCATTTTTCTTGCATCACATCTCTCCATAATTGAAGCATTGATCCTTGGAAGCATTATCACCTTATTGACTATTTCCTTCTTGGAATTGTCTTTCATTTAATCTAATTGTTTCTTATTCTTCTCTTGCTTCTCATATGAGTCTTCTTTGACATTTTCTTTCTTCTTTTCTAATTTCTCATCTTTAGAAGCCTTGGTGTCCTTGCCTTTAGTAGTCTTGGGATATTTGAGAGCCTTAAGATCCAAATTAAAAGTCTCATCCAAGGTTTATGGTTAATATAATATAATCTCTTATTGATATTTCTACTTCAATCCATCTTTGAAAAATTAAGCTTGTTCATACTCATCTTAATGAACTTTAGCTTGCTAAAAGACTTTGCAAAAATCCATGTAACATTTTTTAATAAAATTTTCACCTTGAATCATACAAATATGAGTGGCGAGGGACCCCTACACTCAACCATATGAATATGAGCCTTCATGCATGATCCGATCGAACTCTGTGGATAGGCTAGTTGTGGTATCTAGATAGTTACATGTTGAACGCAGTTTGCTGTCTTCCCACCTAGACTAGTATTTTCTTTGTCATGTATGGTTTAGTCCAGAGTGAGGCATATGATGTGATCCTAAACTAGTGCTACTCCTAGAGACAATGGAAAATAATCTTGATTAAACTAATAAGCAATAGGAAATGAAGTCTAAGCTAGCCTAAGTGCGATGAGCATCTGTTCCTTAATCATCCGTACACATCTTGGACCTCATGCATGACTACTACTAGGATTACCAAGCGTAGATCCTAGGTACGCTACTGGGTTACCAAGTAGTCACACTTAAATGCTCGTGATTAAGTTGTACTCATTCCGCAGTTAACAACAAGAATAGTAAATGATGGTAAAGAAATATTAACTAAGAAAATAATAAATAACAATAACAATTAACAATAACAATTAAACAATTAAAACTAAGTGAATGCTACAATGATGAAGTAATCTCGATCTTTATTTCCAGTCATGTGCACATCCAAGTACATCACAATTGAATAAAGGTTCCGTACAATTACAAGCATCACACTACGGGCATGCACTTGGGAAAATAGTCTAACTCCTACAAAAAAAAACTACAAGAGCTTCCCTACAATTAATCCAAAAGATACCTAAGTGTGGCGAGAGCCCACTTATTTATAGGCTAAAATAGGTTCTGTGTAAATGGGGCCATGTCGATGCATGGAGGGATGCGTCGATGGGGCTACGTCGATGCGGCCACATATACGGGGCCCCGTATACATGGCCTAGTTGATGCATCGATTGTTTAGCGCTTCATCATACCCCCACAATTGAGTAAAAACTCATCCTTGAGTCAAAGAAAGTGAGGAACAAGCTTAATTGAATACATAGTGGATAGGTATGGGATTATTGATTGACTAGAAATTTATTCATACTGTAGTGGATATGAAAAAATTGGGACATAGACACAAAATGAGAAAATTTATTGGAACTCATGTGGTTCCTCCATGGGTCTCTTCCCTTGTCTTGTGCATCAGGCTTCTTAGATTGATACCATTGAAGAAGCACCTGACATTTCTCCTCTTCTATTTGAGGATTATGAGCTGTCCATGCTGATGTTCCAATGTTTGATGAAGTCGGCATTTCCCATGGACATGGTAGCTATGGGAATACTTGATTGGCCTTGACATGCCATGCTATAGATAGCCGTTGTTCCTCTTCATAGGCTTGGGCCCTGACCTCTCCACCTTTTGTTTGGCTAGCTTGTGCAGTGATAGGAGGTCCTTGATGGATGCTAAATGATTGTGCCTTCTGCTCTGCACGTTCTACATGAGGTCCTTGGCTTTTGTCTCCCCCTAGCCGTTTAATTGCACCTTGAGAAGGTCCTCCTTGTTGTCCTCTTTTTAGGGCCATCCATAATCACACAAAGATCAATTGTTAGTAAGGTTATTGAAAGAAGTTCAATTATTTCATACGTTACATATTACCTTAAGTAATTGTTGAATTCTTTGCTTAGTGTGATTTTAGAGTTAGAAAGTTTTTCAAGGAAGTTGCCCTAAAAGTTTAATGTTGGGCCTGGTTCATTTAGGTGACACATCAAAGGACACATAATGGTTTTGAGGAATGTTTGATAAAATGATGAAAAAGGAAAGAATAGATTTGGCAATGAAGTACTTGGAGGGTATAAAATGATGTAGTGGTGTGCAACAAGTACAAATTACAAAAGTCACGCAAGTGGGTCCTCCCCAAAGTATGTTCCAACCTATAATTCCCATGCGTAACCACACCTTAAAATGTTCATAGGCACTAGAAGTGTTAAATATAATCTATACCAATGCAACAAAACACATACATATGTAGTTACCATCGTGATGAGGTATGAATTCAATGCTACACAAGACACGAGTCACAAATACATGAACAACGAGATGGGATCAATCAGAAAAGGGATTGCAGAGATTGGAACATGAGGTAACTAATTCTAGGCACAATGAATCTTGAGTGTAGGGCATGATTAATATGTCATTAGCCCGTCACTCCAAAATCAAGACCAAGTCCATTCCTTCGATCAGTGACATTGCATTATTTCATCCAATGATGGACAACCATAAGAGTGCCATGATAGCAAGGTGTACAATCACTTGGTGTTTTGTGCAAGGGAGGAGTGACTTGGAATTTCTTTGTGGCATAATTTTTGTTTGGTCACTTTGGCACACTCTCTTTTCTCTCTCTCTCTCTTTTGATGAAGTACTTAATCCAGAGAAGCCACCTACCTTCAGGCATGGGTGCATGTCTTTCTAGTGGGACCCCCTAGAATAGCGTTAGGTTATTTATTGGGTGCCTTTAATACTCTTACTCCCATTTTTTGTTAGATCTACAAGGATCTTAGTACAACCAAGTTGCATGATAGCACCTACAGATGTTACCAAAAAGAATCCACAAGTTCCCTTGATGTCACACCCTGGCTATTCCCTCTTAGTCCATCATTTTTCACTTTGGGCATAATGAGCAAAAAATTACTTTTAAGTTTCATGATGAAAAGAATATCATCTTACCCAAAGTAGAACCTCTTATTAATAGAATGGTTGGGTGGATGTGGTGGTTTTGCTATCCAAATAATTAATCACCTGAGAATTGATAGCATAAAACAACAGCTCAACCAACGAGTCACATGAGTGTTTTATTCATAGATGAGATTACTCATAAAAAGACAAAAAGACAAAAAGATAAAACAATAAATTAAAAGGTGAAAAACTAGAAAACAAAAAGTTGAAAAATTAAAGAAACAGAAAAATATTTATTAATTCTGTGTTGTTAGAATGGAGGATACCCCCCATAGCTAAACGATTGAGCATGGCTAGAATTAATAAATGGAAGGTGGGGATCCTTGCATGTTGAAAATATTGGGACCTAGTGATACTTACCCCATTGGGGTTCAGACACTTGATTAGAGTTGACATAGTGGGGCAAGTTATAGGATGTGGTTAATTTATAAGGAGTTGACCCACTATGGTACTTGTGATTGTAAGATGATATGCAAGGATCAACATGTCTCCCCATGTGGCAATATTCATTGGGCCCCATGGTTGTTGGAGTGTTGATTGTTGGCCCAAATAGAGTAACAGGAGGCATTGAGTTTGAGGAGGAGGATGCATCATAGCGTTGAACTTGTGCTAAGTTGGAGGATGCAGTGGTTTCGAAATTGTGCTATCTCTTTCTATAATCTTGCCTAAAGAAAGGACACTTTCGATGTTGTGGAGGGTTCCCACTACTATTGACAACAGTAGCACAAGTAACATTCATGGGTTGGTGCTATGGTGTAAAGCCTTCTAGCACAACTGGTGGCAATGTAGAAGAGGGTGAAGTATGCAAATATTGAGGTTGAGGAGAAGTGTAAAGCACATGAGGTGGTGATTTTGTTGGAGAGGACATGGGTGGATAGTACTCAGGAGAATGATAACAATGAGGTGAGGTAGAGGATGTTGATCCTGTTGGAGAAATAGGGTGTTGAACATAATAAGCATTTTGTGTTGGGACATATGAAGGGTATGGTCTAATTGGCGGTGGCCTCCCCCATGACTGAGGTTTTTGCCACTGTGGTTGAACCTGATATTTTTTTACAAAATCTGGATGTAACATTCCTCCTCAATGCTCATGTAAATGTGGCAAAACTAGACATTGGCCTTTGGGGTGATCGTACAGATAGACATTACATTGATATGTGAAATTGGTAGTTGAGTTCTTATTCTTATTATCTTCTACCCTTTGTTTTGATTGTTGCATGGTGTCCTGTACTATTTCTCAATTTGGCATAGTTCTTCCTATAATACTGTTGGCATATTCTCCACATCTTTCATGTACATAGTCTGTCATCTTATTAATCTTTGCCTCAATTTCATCTAGTGATTGTAGGATTGGAAAAGATGATTCCACCTCCTCTTCATGATCATGGACACTTGTTAAGTTGAGATTTTGATCCTGTTGAGAACTTTCAACATTATCCCATTTGAATATTTTTCCTTCTTCTTTTGCTACCCACTTAAAAAGCTCTTGGAATTGATGGGTTCATAGCTCATATAGTTGACCTTGGGCATACATCCCTAGGATGTCCCTTGTTTCATTACAGAGCCCATCTATGATATGGTACATTAGCCTTTCCTCGGAGAACCCATGGCCTGGGCAGTTGTTTAATAGTGCATAATATCTTTCTAAGGCCATGTCCAAGGGTTCATGTTGCACTTGTTTCCATTCTTGGATTTGTCTTCTCAAGGCTGACACTCTCACATAGGTTTGATATATTTCATTGAAGAGTTCTACCATTGTTAGCCAACATCGAATTGATTTTGGTTTTAACGACCTATACCATACTTTTGCTTGGCCAACGAGTGTTAGAGGAAAGAGCTTAAGTTTTTTCCATCCATTATCAATGTCATTCCATGCATAGACATCATGGAAGGCTTGTAGATGATGTTGGGGATCTAAATCATAGCCTCTTGAAAACTTGGGTAAGTTGTTTAAGTTAAGCTTGGGTAGAAGACTTTCCTTATGATGCCTGCGGGGTATTTGAATAGCCTCTTGTATTTCTGTTAAGCTTGTAGTGGCCAATAGGGGTTCATCATCACTATGTATGTTATGCAGTTGTGAGTTGGGATGATGTTTTTTGCGTTGATGCTCATAGGAGACCCCTACATCAAATTGGGTACTCCAAAATTCATCTTCATTATCATATAATTTGTTGGTTCTCCAATGAGTTGCCCTACTAGTTGTTGCATTGTCATAGTCTTGTAAGAGAGACATTGTTGTGAACTGTGTGTGACTTAATTGAATTGAATTGAATTTTTTTTCTAAAGGATATATCATTAATACATGTTACAGAGATCTTGTATGATATAACTAATCTAAATAACTAGCACCATCCCCAACAACAGTGCCAATGATGAGTGGCGAGGTACCGCTACACTCAACCATACGAATATGAGCATTCACACATGATTTGGTCGAACTCTATGGATAGGCTAGTTGTGGTATCTAGATATTTACACGTTGATCATAGTTCGCTGTCTTTCCACCTAGACTAGTATTTGCTTTGTCACGTATATTAGTCCAGAGTGAGGTGTATGATGTGATCCTAAACTAGTGCTACTCCTAGAGATAATGGAAAATAATCTTGATTAAACTAATAAATAATAGGAAATGAAGTCTAAGCTAGCCTAACTGTGATGAGAATCCATTCCTTAATCATCCGTATACATCTTGGACCTTGTGCATGACTACTATTGGGATTACCAAGCATAGATCCTAGGTACGCTACTGGGTTCCCAAGTAGTCACACTTAAATGCTCGTGATTAAGTCATAATCATTCCACAGTTAACAACAAGAATAGTAAATGATGGTAAATAAATATTAACTAAGAAAACAATCAATGACAATAATAATTAAGAATAACAATTAAACAATTAAAACTAAGTGAATGCTACAATGATGAAGTAATCTTGATCTTTATTTCCAGTCATGTGCGTGTCCAAGTACATCACACTTGAATAAAGGTTCTGTACAATTACAAGCATCACACTGTGGGCATGCACTTGGGAAAATAGTCTAACTCCTACAAAAACAAACTATAAGAGCTTCCCTACAATTAACCTAAAAGATACCTAAGTGTGGCGAGAGCCCACTTATTTATAGGTTAAAATAGGCTCCGTGTAAACGGGGCCACGTTGATGCATGGAGGGATGTGTCGACGAGGCCGCGTCAATGCGGCTATGTATACGGGGCCCTGTATATGTGGCCTAGTCGACGCATCGACTGTTTAGCACTTCATCAGAAACATAACCTCATTAATCAAACTAAAAACAACTTAAAAAACCATCCAGGATCTTCATACTTCTCCTTATATGATTAAATTTTATGAAAAATGTATATTAGTCTAAAACTAAGTGATAAAAATTGACACCATCTCCAACCAATGAATGGACAGATCTCATGAGAGTTAGAAGGAGCATGGATAACTTACAAAACATGTTAGCTCAAAGACATCTACATAAGCATAAAAATATACAACCAAACATCCATCCATCAAACATGTAAAAACTAAGATTTGCAGCTCTAACATGTTAGCAAATGCACCTAACCAATAACCAAGATCATATTTCCATATCATTCCAAATCAAACATTACTAACTCAATTGAATTACCACTCCGACCATCAACCTAGAAATAAGGAGACTGTCACATATTGCACTAAGTGTCAAATGTGTATCAAATTTATCATGTGTACCTTTTCAATTTTAAAGCCAAAATGTATCCAGATCAAATATCAAATTAACATACACATGAATTTATTATTATTCTTAAAATAAATATGAAGTATCTCTATGACTCACTTCATACATTTCCAAACATACTAGTGCTAGAGATTGCATACAGGACATCAAAAAAAAAAAAGATCAATGAGGCATGGAATCACTCTCTCCTACAGGATGGGGACCTATGATAAAAGGCATACTAATGCATCCTAGTGGATGTTAATCACCAAACATCTCCAAGGAGCCCATCTCTAACTAGCCACACAAACTTAGTGATAGCTCTAACAATCAAAGAACCAACAAACATACAAACATGTCAAACCACATGTTTATGATGGAGGAACCCAAAACATCATTTTACATGAACAAATAACTAAGAGATACAACAATCTAACATGCCCCAAAACAACCAAAATATCCAACAATTAACCCCAAGCCAAAGTTAACATGCTAACAAATCCATTTTTAAAAATCAAGCATACTGAAGTCAAAAGGGAACTAAACCAAACATCAATAATAAATGAGCTAGTAACACATGAATACCAAGATATAATATCTAAACCATGATCACACATAACTAAAATTTTATTTTAACATAGGGTATCAACATCCCTATCAATCCCAAAATTAAGTCAGGATTTAAATCATAGTCTAAATGCATAATAGTGAGTAAAATTATTATAACTCTACTATTACTTTGAATTTGCTAAAAATTTTAGATTTATATAAAATATAATATTCAATCCTAGTATTTGTTAAAAACTTATGGAGATATCTATCAAACATACAAAGATATTAAGCCATGAATCTAGGCTTATAGAATCAAGTTAGAATAGAAACAGAAAAAGTAGCTAATAGTAAATGGACCATAACTTTATGTTGACATATCCTTTTTTTTTATTCCAAAATTATTTTTAAGCTACCATAAATCCAATATAGGGATAAAGTTTTATATTAAAATCTATTAGGAGATCTAGGTTTTTTAATATATACTACCAAAATTGGTGCAATTTTAGCTAGTGTAGAGAGGTAATTTATAACTAAGCCAAAACACAATGTTTTTAATTGATTCTAGTTGGATATGAAATATAATATATATAAAAACATTCATGTAAAATTTCAAATTTTTATTCTATATAATTCTAGAGATATAACCTCCTAAATCCATGTTATAAAAATTTCTATGATTTCATATATGTCTAAAAGGCTAGATCATAACAAAAAATATACCATGAGTTTTAAAATTATTCCTTTTTTCAATTGTATAAATTTTCATGAGGATTTCTAAAACCTATAGATCAAATCCTAACCTAAATATATGTAAAAGATAAAAATATTTTATGAAAAGACATATATTTTATCAATGCAATTCTCTACATCTTAAAACCCTAGACCCGCAAAAGAAAATTACAAGTATATATATATATATAATAAAAATACTATATCACGAAATTTCATAGATCCATATAAAATTTATATAAAAATTTATAATCTAAATTAAATTCACAAATTCTATCTTCTCACATTATCAAATCAATAGCTAAATCTTCCTTAAATGCACATAAAATCTAACAAATTAATTTGCAAAGTCCATCCCATAAAATTGCTGGTAAAATTCCCATAAAACCCATGTTGCAAGTTGACAAAAATAGTAATACAATTATTCATAATTTACACACAAAAAGTTACTAAATCAACATTCCAAGGTGATTAAAATAATACTTGATTGCCCACATACAACATCATAATAATATGGATAAATAATATAAAATCCATCCCACTAATGTGCACAAACCTATAAATAAAAAATTGAAAAGGAGCAAAGATCTTACCTTTGAATCTACATAAAGAAACTCCACAAGAGGAGAGAGTAATACAAAGATTCAATGGAAGCACAACTAATCTGAAATCCACTAGCACCTCCATTAGCTTCAACCTTTGATAGCAACTCTTCTAAATCATCAAAGTGTATGGAATGAAAGGGTCATGGGAGTTTTAATGAACATTAACAAAAATCATGAAATGGGAGAAATCAACCAATTACCAAAAAAAGCATTAAACTAAAAAATATTTCCATCAATCCTTTCCACTTGATATGTAACTTCTTATCTNGGGTTAATGCACATCTACATATATCAAAAGATACATAATGACATTAATACACCATGCATCTTAAATCTCATCAACATGAAACATTAAATGAAAAATCATAAAATATATTGAACCAATAATATGCATAATACATACTTAACCATACGCATCACAATATCAATAATGATAATATGTATTAGGGATACCAAAAATGCGAGTTATTACATCCTTCCTTCTAGAAGATCTTTGTAACATCCCCATTCCCAAATGGTGCTACTACATAATGAAGATTGTGTCTCTTCATAACAAGACCTAAAAGGGGAATTGTAATTAAGACTCAAAAATGCACATTGCAATAATGAATATTTCTCTTAAGGTGATCTTTGGGGGTTGACCTAGGGTATTTATACATACATAGGCATTAGAAGTCATATCAGAATGGAGTTGCAGAGCTAGTAAAGATGAGTAATGGGTGTTGGTTGAAGCGGGATAGAAAGAGGATTGACCATCCCTTTTGGTTGTTGATAGGTTTAACAGTGGTGGTAGTGCCAGATTGTCTCTAAGGATAGATGCTGAAGGAAGAAAACCTAAAGAACACTTGAAGCATGATCCAAATACACTATTCCACATCAATAAAGCATTCTTTTCTTCTTTCCTTCTACATTTCCCTATTATTTGCTTTACGCTTAATATTGAATGTTACAGATATTTGACGTTTACTCTATTATCTTCTTATGCCTGATGTCTAATATAATGTATATATGATATTTTCCATGAAATCTAAGAACGGGATGTCACATTTGGTATCAAAGAAAATCATGACTCAAGGACTAATCAAAACCATGGGGTGACTACAACTTGATGATAAACCATGGAGCCATGACCTAGTCAAAGTCATGGATCACCACTAGATGCATCATATGTTTGAGATGATCCATATATTTATAGAAGAACCATGAAGTACTACATGTTCAATATGAAACTCACCAAAAAAGATTCCTTTAAGAATATTAGCAATTAAGAGTTCTAATTACACCACATCAACATTCATCAAGTACAAGAGACATTGGTAAGATAAGGATACACTCATTTGGGTAATTCTTACCCATCTTGTAGCGATGCTAGAAATGTTAATTAATTAAGGTTATTTTAAGTTTCCCCATAGGATAGCAACCATGGCCAAAGTTGGAACTTATTTTCCTTAAAATACCTAATCCCTGTAACTTGGAATTACTCACCTTACTTAAGACCTATTGATGGGATGTGATATCACATGGGCCGCGATATCATATCCGGTCTCCTTGTCTATAAATAAGAGGTGGATTTCCCTTGTTTCATCATCTAGATATAGACCCTTAGCTAAACTCTAGTAGTTTTACCATTTCAAAGATAGAATAATTTCCATGTGCTCATAGTAGGAGTCTCAAAGTGAATGGATCTTTATTCGAGCAAATTGTACCTGAGCACACATTTGTGTATGGAAATAAAGATAAAATTTCTAATAAACCTTGTAGTGCATGGACTAAGCTAATTAGGATTTAATTAATGTTAAATTCTTAAATGCTTTCTTAGATAATTAATCTCCCTCAACCCTCAACTCCTAGTTAAGTGCATTCATTACGACCGCTTTGAGCATGTGTGCTACGCTTGGTAACCCAGTAACGAATAGTGTTTGGTAATCCCAGTAGCGTTGCATTGGTTTAGGGTGTGTACAGCAAGTGGGAATGGATACTGATGCTAGGATGATTAAAGCTTAGTTAGTAAAAGTTAGTTACTTAGTCTCTTCACCATTTCCTCTCTTGGCATAGGCGATAAAAAGATAAAAGTTATAAAAATCATATACCTTAGACTTACTTAACCATACAATCGTGACAATACAAGTAAGTCTGGGAAGACAACGATTGATTAACCTTAAGTGTTCCATAAGGTGCATAAGCACTTAGTCCTTGGAGTTCAAGTGGATCATGCGTGAGATGCTCGTATTCATATGGTTGAGTGTAGGGGTACCTCGCCACTCATCATTGGCACCGTTTTCGTGGACTTAGTTGTTTGTGCGCTACGTAGAACATAGGAAATCATTCACATTGTTGGGAGCTAAAATGAACCCTTAGGGTTAATCAAGAGAAAAATAACATAATGGTAAACAACACACCGAACAAGACTAAAATGTCTTCTTCTCCACAAAAAAGCACTTCACCGCCTAGGACCAACACTAGAGACAGTCAGTGGCGCCATGCACATAACCAAAATCCACTAGTTCCTCAATAATTTAGTGTGATATATGTTCATCACGATGAATATATACTTGACTTTACCTTTGTCTTCCATCAAGAAGAACAACTACATTGGAGAGACTTGGAGGGGGTAACATAGTGTTTCCTTTAGATAGAGCCACCCCCAACATGCACCTTCATGCCCTTGCATGAATAGGCATGTCATAATTATGTGCTGAGTATGTTGCATGTGATTACAATGCAAGGGACTACCATCCCATAGAAGCGCAATGTCAACGGGACTCACGGTAGGAGAGCTATCACACCTCATTGAAGGGCAAAGGACCCCATAATGCTTCGCATGTCATAAGAGAAATTAAGGGTAGTGAACCTATTTCAATAGGTTCTCCACAAAATGATGTTCCCCCTCCTAACAATAGTGAGGAGGTGGTGTATCAGAACCTTTGCTCCACGATACACAACCCTGGTTTTGATTCCCACAAACACCAAGTGTTCAATGAGGGAACACAAACACAAGATAAGGATGAGCATTTTGATCGTCATCAAGATCGAGGTCGAGATCACTGAAGGGAAGGTAGGAAACATCGTCATGGTGATGGTTCTCCTTCCTCTTCCCCTTCATCGCAACATTCACCCTCTCCTTCAACATCGGGACGTAGTCATAAGGAACCTAACCATGAGGACAAGGGTAAGAAAAATGAGAGACCTCGATGAGAGGGTCGAGAGCGAGGACGAGGGCATTCTAGAGAATCATGACATGGAAGAAGGGAAAGAACGGAACCGCGTAGACATCATAGACACCATGAAAGAAATGACCATGATGAGCCCCTACTTGCAACCCAAAGCATGTTAGACATCACGGAGGCCATTAGAATACCTACAAGGCACCAAAAAGATAGTCAGATCAAGAGACTAGACATGAATAATATCCCACGATTTGAGGGGGGATACAACCCTGATCCGTAGAATCACTTACAGGCATTTCATGATGCCTGCACCTTGCAAAACATTGAAAACAAGTGGAAAAAGTTAAAGTTGTTCCTAAGGACACTCATAAAAGAAGCAAAAAGCTTGTACCAGTCCTTAGAACCAGAATCCATTCGAAGGTGGAGTACGATGTTAGAACTGTTTAATGATAAATACCAAACGTACTCTTGAGTGTTCAACTTGCAGAAGCAGATCCAAGGATGGAAGAAGGGTAATCACGAACCCTTGGATGCTACCATGGGCTGATATTATGCATTGCCACATCGTTGTCTGGGCCATGGTTACGTACAACGGGATCAACTACACCATCTCATAGATGGGTTAAGACATGAAACTAGGAGAACCCTTGGGACATATGCCCAAGGGAGATTATCTGAACTTAGGTCCCATGATGTTCATAGATTGTTGGAGCAAGTAGCTAAGGAAGAAGGAGAGCTACGTAAGAGAGAAAGCGTGGAAGAGTATAATTGCTATCCTTCCCTCTGAAAGATGAGAGTGAGATTTTGTGAGGAGGAGGATGAGTCACCACTTGAACAGTTGATGAGTAGGAAAACCTTTCTGCTATAGAAATTAACAACAAAAGTGTCGGCTAAGGTAGATCAAATGTGGGACTCCTTAGATAGTTGATTTGAAACTATTTTAAAAATCATAAAGGAGTCTAAGGAGCGAAGTAGTGAACATGATAAGAAAAAGATGAGGGATTTGGACTATGCACGTAACAAATGTAAGGGAAAAATGACTATCACTGAAGAGGTTGTGGATTCCAATACGGAAAATGACAGTGGATGTGAAATATGCCAATATGACCATCCTAAGGGATGTTGCCCGATAATATCACATATGCAAGAGTTTGGGGTGTATGCACTCAACCCAAGACTTAATAAATGGCAAGCACCCTATTCGTTACCTTATTCCCAAGATAACCCAAGGTAGTTCCACCAACCGTTAACATATTATCTAAGTGGAACTCCACCACAACCTATGGAGCAACACTAGCAGTGGTAATACCCATAGTCATGGGGGATGCCATTGCCAAGGCAACAATACCCTTACTGGCAACCAGATCCATATGGCTATTACATGCAGCAGCCAATCTCTCCAAGTGACTCCGTTGGTCACATGACCCCACAACGCCACTACCAAGCTCAGGAGTACTATAGGACTCCTTCTCCTGGGAGAGACACACCACATGCATACCATCCTCCAAATCCACCCGCGACTCTTACACCGATAGCTCCACTACCACCTGCTCCAGCGATGCAAGGGGAACTCCCCACTCAACCGTAGCAACCCAATGCTATGAGAGCTATAATCCTTCAACCCGCTATTGGTTCTAACAATCGAATAAGGAGAAGACCTTTCTTCAAAACCAACAGTCCAAAAAAGCTCTCACAACCACAAGCGGTTGAGCCTCCGAACGTTCCTCTATCAAATAAGGCTTTGTAGCTCCCTTCAAACCAACAATAGAGCTCAACACATACGGTTATGTTAACACATACCGTCACTGACTGGATCAAGGTGGGCCACCTTCCTAGGAAATTCTCTAATCCTGGAAGTTCCCTAATCTACCTCCAAGTTGCTGGGAATGAACCATGTAAAGCTCTTCTTGACTTAGGTTCCAGAGTCAACTTGATATCGCAAGAAATGTATAAATCCTAGAACCTACCTCCACTAAAGAAGAGCAATATTCGCTTAGAGCTAGCTGATCAGTCCATCACTATTCCCTTGGGATTGGTGGAGGACATCATTACCACTGTGTGTGGTTGGTCATACCCAGTTGATTTCCTAGTGATACAAATCAACAATGACAAGGGGGAATTCCCAATAATAATGGGAAGGGCATGGCTAAGTACCATGAATGCATGCCTAGGAATCCATGATCTTTCCCTGGAAATATCTAAGGAAACTACTTATGGAAAGATCAAGAAGAAGGTTCCATGCATAACATACAATGATACAGAGGGTGATAGCATATAGGAGCATTCAACATCTCCTGCATGCAACCGGTGTGCCTATGAAGTTAACATACAAAAGTGCCTGTATGTAGCAACTACACAACAAGAGAACACCCAATGGCTGATAGCTAATCAAGAGAGAAACCCACCAATATGCATGGATCTAACTGGGGGGCCAACTTGCACCCACGAAGAAAGCATAGATGCACTAGAGTAAGAGTGTCGCCAACTTCCAACCCTTAATCTAAAACCACCAATCAAGGAAAGTTGGAAACTCTTAGAAGATCCAAATGAGTACTCTGATAGGAGAATACTAGTTTGTGTGCAACCGACCAACCCTTATCATGAACCTAGAACGGTCTATGCACATAGCACATTTGAGAGAGGATGATCTCATTCACTATTTTGGATCTCTCCCTTCCAATTTAATCATGGGGGAGATGGCCACCTATGCTGATCATTTGAGGCCCTCAATGTTTTTCAAATTTTT
>MNCI01008292.1:0-19139 GCA_015680685.1 Gnetum montanum | reverse complement strand
ATGCATTGTTTTCTTTTTGGTAAACTCTTCTGGTTAAGACTTTAACTGTTGCTTCCAAATGACATTTCTAGAGCCTACGAACTCTTTGAATGTGGGATTGTCAAGGCATTAAGGGCATGAGCCTAGTTTGGGGAGGACCCACTGGCATTCCTATTTGGTGCATCCGTTAATTTCTTTCCTTTAAACATTTCTGTAATCACTAATTATTTTGTTCATTGCCATCTTTAACATCCATTTTATTAGTGTGCCCATTGTTTCTTTTTCTCCATCTTTCTTATTCCTTATCTTTTTCCATTCCATTGCTACCGGAGGTTCGCTCTTAGTCATGGGGGTCCTGGTCCAATTTTTTTGATTTTTTTCTTAACCCCTACACCTCAGGTAGTCACCAGTATTATATCTCTAGATCTGTATTAGCCATATCACAACTTAGCCAATGGACCTTACACCAAAGCAAGGTATCAATTGCATTATGATTCATTCATCCTTGCTAACATCAGACTCTGTTGTGTGTGCAGATGGCAATCATACAACAACGGGTTGGATCTGGAGGAAACACTTGGAATGGACTGGTGTTGAGTAGTTATGCAAGGGACAATATTGATGGCATGCTTATGGATGGACAACAAAAGGTGCAATCTTGGCATTGGCAGCAATAGACTTCTTCTTTTCTCTCTCTTCTCTCTTCTCTCTCAGCTGCCAAATAAGGCTGGATGTCAATTATGTATAGTGTTCACTCTTGTTATCATGAACACTAAATTTTGCCATGTATTGTAATGATGATCTGTTCACATGTCACCCCATTCACCATTAGTATCATTCAAGTCAATAATCCTATATCTTCCCAATATTTTGTAAGAAACTCGAGGATGAGTTTTCATTTAGTCATGGGGGTATGATGGGACACAATATCGCATGGGCCACGATATCGTGTCAGCCCCTACGATATCGCAGCCCGTCACCTTATCTATAAATAAGAGGCGGCTTTCCCTTGTTTCATCATTTAGATCCATGTGCCATTCCAGAGATAGAATAAATTCCATGTGCCCATAGTAGGAGCCTCAAAGTGAATGGATCTTTATTTGAGCAAATTATACCTGAGCACACATTTGTGTACGGAAATAAAGATGAACTTTTTGATAAACCTTGCAATTCATGGATTAAGCTAATTAGGATTTAATTAATGTTAAATGCTTTCTTAGATAATTAATCTCCCTCAACCCTCAACTCCTAGTTAAGTGCATTTAGTACGACCGCTTCGAGCACGTGTGCTATGCTTGGTAACCCAGTAACAAATAGCGTTTGGTAATCCCAGTAGTGTTGCACTGGTTGAGGGTGTGTATGGCAAGTGGGAATGGATACTGATGCTAGGACGATTAAAGCTTAGTTAGTGAAAGTTAGTTACTTAGTCTCTTCACCCTTTCCTCTCTTAGCATAGGCGATAAAAAGATAAAAGTTATAAAAATCATATACCTCAGACTTACTTAACCATACAACCGTGACAATACAAGTAACTCTGGGAAGATAACGATTGATTAACATTAAGTGTTCCATAAGGTGCATAAGCACTTAGTCCTTGGAGTTCGACCAGATCGTGCGTGAGATGCTCGTATTCATATGGTTGAGTGTAGCGGTACCTTGCCACTCATCAAGTACAAGAGACATTGGTAAGATAAGGATACACTCATTTGGGTAATTCTTACCCATCTTGTAGTGATGCTAGAAATGTTAATTAATTAAGGTTATTTTAAGTTTCCCCCTAGGATAGCAACCATGGCCAAAGTTGGAACTTATTTTCCTTAAAATACCTAACCCCTATAACTTGGCATTACTCACCTTACTTAAGACCTATGTATTGATAATCTTAAGAAATTCAACTAAATCATACAATTGTCTCATTCTTACCTAACCAACAATGGTTATTATCAGGAGACCCATAGAGAAACCAATACTTGATGGATAATATTGTAATATTTTACCTTGCTAAACTTCTCCTTAGTACCTTGATTCGAAAGAACAGACCTATATCATACTTGCCAAATCATAGAGTAAAAGGATTATGTTATTTTGTTTAAAGATTTGTATAACATTTATAATTATCCAAGTCATCTCAAAAGTCTTCATGTTGCCCATACATTAGCCTAGTAATCTCAATTTGGAAAAATAGCTATTTTAGTTCCCTCAATTCTTGAAAATTAAACTTAGTTTTTAGACCTTGAAACCATTCCTAACGGATAGTACTTGTAGAAATTTGGTCCCAATTGGAGTTACGACTTGGGAGGTATCGCACTTCTTAGTATCTGTGCCATCATTAAAATTTAATAATTTTTAAGCTTAGGAAAATAAAAATCTAAAACTTAAAATCAAGTTGTAACCCTTTTTCGACTAACCACTTAGGCAACTTACCAACCTCTCTAAAAACATGAGCTTATTTAAATATTTAAATAATCACTATTTAAATTTATTTTAAAAAATAAAAATAAAAATTGACAGGCTACAAAGGCCTGCAAGGGCCACGGAGCCCTTACAAGGTGGTAGAGCCCTCAAGGGGGGCAAAGCTTGCCAATGAGAGTAGCGCAACCCTTTTCAGGGCCACGCAAGGCGGCACCCCCAATACCGTTGCCCACCGTCACTCACTTATGCCTTCCTCCTCCTCCGTAGTAGTTCTACTACGCTCTTGCCACCTCACTTGTCACGTCTCGTCGTCACCTCCGTAGCGCTGGCAACGCCTATCTACGGCCTCCCTCCTTGCCGACTGCTGGCATGGCCAAGTGCCGTCTCCCTCAACTGTGCCGCTGTCTTCTAACTCCCTTGCCTCTATGGGCACTAGCGTCCTCCACCCATATGCCTGCCACCGTTGAAATTAAGAAAAGCAAAAGAATTTGTAGGCAACGTTGCCCTGCAAGGACCCCGCCTAGGGCTACGAAGCCTTTTTCAGGAGCTCCACCACAGTTGCCTGCCTGTCTTTGACGCTTCCCCGTGCTGGTTGTCGCCTGCCACTGCCACTGCTGTGTCTTCTGCCTCCACGTTGCCTACCATACCGTCTATCATTTCCACCACCATCCTCCGCCTCCAGCTTCGGTGACAGAAGACGTTTTCCATCAATTAACAAAAACGTTTTTCTGCAAATCAACGGAAATGTTCAAGGCGGTAAAGAAAAAGAAAGAAGCGGGCAAAAAAAATTTAAATTATAGAATGTGGAAAAAAAATGTCAAAAAGGATAATTAGCCTGTTGGTAGTGATTAAAATAAGAATTTTGTAATTAAGCCAGTTTTTCCTCCTGATGTAGTAGTAGGGTGGGTGACCTTTTGGGAAGTCTCATTTTTCATGCCTTAAGGTTTTTGGACTCCAAAAGTCATAACTTTTGATTTTGGAAGCCTTTTTTGATGAACAAAGAGTCATTCTTATAGAGTTTAATCTCTCAAACACAATGGTGAAGTCAAACCAACCTCATCGAACTATGAAAATTAGGTTTTACTCCTTACTCAACATGGTGCCTCAAGACCTTTAAAGGCTCCATTTTTAACACAACTTGGGCATACAATGTTCATTTCTAACACATGAATAGTCATTTCCAACATTTTTCACCCTTCTAAACTCAATAGTGAGATCAAATTTATCATCTAGGTATCCAAAAAATTTGAGCATATCTTAAAACTAAACTTTTAAAAGACCATAACCTAGAGTAATTAATCATGCCTAATAATTTAATTGTTGAGACTTACAAATTTAACCTCTTGGGCATTAAAATTAAGATCTGAACCTTTGTAGATAGATAGTTATTGATTCTAAACCCCAAGTGTGTCATTGGTTACACTACCAGAGTTAGTGTCTTAAGGGGGTAGAAAGGTCGTTAAGAATCTAGGTAATGTACCTAGGTGTTACCAACACAAAATTAGTTAATCAATTGCTAAACCAGAATGATCAAGAAGATGTATATTAATTCATCTTGCAACCAAATCATACTGCAAAACAACATGAAGAGTTATAATCTTGTTCTGGCAAGGTGTATGATACCCATGAAGAGAAATGACCCAAAAGAGAATCCAAGAATGAAAATGAAAGTTGCAAAATACAATATACTTGTGAGAAACCTAGCCAATGAAAAGCAACATCCACTTTATTAACCATGGGCCTTGGGCTAGCATGAGTATCGATATCCATACATCTTAGTAGAATTACAAGATTTGTATGCTAATGTCTTGTGCTTACAAGAAGTCTTTCCATGGGAATTCCTATACCAATTTCAACTAGATTTGGGAAAGATGGGATACATAGGCATTTACAAGCAAAAAGGTTATTGTGGAAGTTCTTCTTTCAACCCATACAAATTAGCCTATTGCAGAAATCACAACATGGATGGTTTTGCAACATTTTATAAATAATTCAAGTTTAAATTACTACAAAGATTTGAATGAAGTTTAGAAGATATGATTTTTAAAATCCTAGAACTTCAAATCATGGAAAAGAAAAAATAATCAAGGTTCCAAAGAAGCCACACAACTGTGGCAATGATACTTAAAATTGAGTTATTAGGATGATATGTATGCATAATTAATACATTTAATTGTCAAATCAACATCTTTAGATGTTAAATTATGTTAAGGAGAATATTTGATTAAGAAAATAGAGGAAAGTTTGAAGAGTAAGTTATTACTAAGACATACCAATCTAGTGTCAATTGTCCTTTGTGGAGAATTTAATGGAAAAGTTGAAAGTAGTGTTTATCAATTTTTAAAATATGGATGTGTAAAGGAATCCTTGGAAGATGCACCTGTTTGAAGAAGATGTTTCTAATAATTCAACATGAAATCCCATTAGCTAGTGCACATTCTACTTACTTCAAATCTTCAATAGATAAATTAGATCCCAGAATTTAGGAATAGATGATGTTGATGGATAATACTCAACAAGAACTATAGCTTAGTAATTACTTTGCTATGATTAATGAAGATGGATCAACAACATTCTTCATTGAGACTCTAGATTATATTTGGTACGATGTCCAATTCTTTGAAGTTACCAAGTTGCTAGAATTCATTTCTAAAGAAAAATTCGAAAAGTAAGATCAAGCCCTTCCATCCCAAACAAGGCCATTCGATCATATACCACTTATGACAGAATTACAACTACTTTCATTAATTCCTAAGGTTGATCAAGATCAGGAAGCATTCGAACCTTACTTTGATTTATGATTTTTATGACTTTTCTTTATTTGTAAATTATATTTTAATTTGAAAAGTAAAATATTGATGGTAATGCAAATCGAGAATAAGGATTTTCCCTACCTTTAGTTGGGTAACCAGATATGAGTTGCACTTTGTGTGACCCTGGTTAAGACTAGTGATTGGTGGTTGGTAGATCTTTAATTCAACTCTTGTCATTATCTTAGAAAATGAAGTAAGCATTAAAAAATAATATTTAAATTCTCATATATTCTTCTCACTCACTATTTGTTTGCAGAATAAGCAAGAAACAAATTCAAGCCCAAAGAATAAATCAAATTATTAGAGTGTAGGATCATAAAAGGAGCATTTGAGCTGGAAAAAGATAGTGAACATGGATTCATTTGACGATGAATAAAACCTCAGGAGGTAAATTGTAACATTCCTCATCCCAAATTATGTTGTTGCATAATGAAGATGGTATCTCTTCATAACAAGTGTTATGATTATTGTAATCAGGCCCAAAAGGGAAGTTGTAATTAAGATCCAAAAGAGCACATTATAATAATTGACATGTCTCTTGAGGTGATCTTTGGGGATTTGACCTAAGGTATTTATAGCTGGACATTAGAGGTGGTATCACCATGGAGTTGCAAAGCTAGTAAAGGTGAGTAACTGGTGTCCAGTGAAGCAAGATAAGAAGAGGATTGGCCATCCCTTTTGGATAGTGATAGGCCTAACCATGGTGGAAGTGTTGGATTGCCTCTAACAGATAGATGCCAAATGAAGAAAATCCCAAGGAACACTTAGATCATGATCTAGATACACTATTCCACATCAACAAAGCATTCTTTTCTCCTTTCTTTCTACATTTTCCCTATTATTTTCTATATGCTTAATGTCAAATGTTACACATTTTTGACATTTGATATATTATCTTCTTATGCCTAATGTCTAATATAGTGTATATTTGACATTTCTCATGACATCCATAAACAAGATGCCATAATTTCAAAATGGAAAAATAGTACATTAGACTTAAGCTCCCAAGTAGTCTCTTGAGAATCATGATGGTTCCACAAGATCTTTACCATGGGCATAATCCTACTACATAACTAACACTCCATCTAGTCTATAATCCTAATGAGGCACTCTGCATATGAGGCATTAACTTGAAGCTTTATCTTAATCCAATCAACAACATGACTATGGTTGTGAACATACTTTTGTAGCATGAAGACATGAAATACATCATGCATGATTAAAAGTTGTGAAGGTAAACCAACATGATATGGAATCTATGCACTAAAGAACATCAAGTAGTCCAATGTAATGAGATTCAATCTTGTCTTTCTAACTAAGACATATTAAGCCTTTTACTAGAGAGACATGAATAAGCACCTTGTCACCAACTACAAACTCAAGAGGTCTCCTTCTATGGTTTGGAACTTGATGATCTTGAGCTAGTTTAAGCTACTCACAAATCCCCCTAACCTATTTGGTTGTCCTCATCACAATGTATAAATTGATACACTATACCCAAGATCATTTCCTAGCAGAAGAAAGTCCTACAAGATCTCCTATACAAAACTTTATACAGTGTTACCTTTAGACTTGCCTAGTAACTATTGTTGTATGCAAACTCTACCAATAAGAACAGACTATCCCAACCAACGAAAAAATATAAAGCAAAAAACTAAAGCATATCCTCCAATACTTGGTTGACTCTCTCAACCCAACCATCAATTTGTAGATGACAGGCCAAACTCATATTTAGCCTAATGCCTAGGCTATCCATGATCATGTGCCAAAATCAAGAAGTGAATCTGGCATCATAGTCCAAGATAATCTTGATAGGGATATCATACACTTGTACAATCTTAGAAATGAACAACTATGTAATATCATCCATGCTTGTTGAAGTCTTCATCGCTAGGAAATAAGTGGACTTGGTCAATATATTAACAACAACAAAGATAACATCCTTTTCATCCCTAGTGCAAGTAAAATTAGTAATGAAATCAACATCAATCACCTTCCCCATCCACTCTAAAATAGTGTGAGGGTATAGGTAGCCACCTAGTCATTGGTGCTTAAGTTTAAAATACTAATAAATCATACATCTATCCATAAATTCTCCAACCTACTTCTTCATGTTTGGCTACTAATATAACCTCTATAGCATGTTATACATATTATCATTACTTGGATTGATTTGAAGCTTACTGATATAAGCTTCATCCAATAAATGCTAACATAAAAAACTAGGCACATATACTTGATTCTTATGATGAAGCAACCCAAGTGCATCAGATACCATGGAAGAATCACTAGATCACCTAATCTTCTTACACTAAGACTCACACTACTACTTCACACAAATCTCATCTGTCACATCAAACTGGATTACTAAACTATGGATATTACCAACCCACATGTCTCAAGGCATCTACATGATCATTAGTGTTTTCTATCTGATACCAGATGGTAGAATAAAAATTAGCTAATAACTTAATTCACCTTCTCTAATGTAGTTTTAACTAAGGTTGATTCATAAAATACCACAATTCCTTGTGATCCATCGAAATCATCAATTTCTTTCCAAGAAAGTATTACTGCTAAACCTTGAAGGTGAATACCACTACTTTAAACTCAAAATCATGAGTAGGATAGTTCATCTCATGAGGCTTAAGCTATCATGAGGCATAGGATACCACTTTACCCTCTTGCATGATAGCACACCCATAACCTTGTCCTGATGCATTAGTACAAATATTGAATGGTTTATCTAGGATAGAAGAAATCAGAACATGAGTCAAAATCAATCTATCCATGAGTTCATTAAAGATTGTCCAAAAGTGCAAATCCCATAAGAAACCAACATCTTTCTACAATAGCTTCATCAACAATGAAGCGATGTAAAAGTAGTTCTTGATGAATCTCTTGTAATAACTTGCTAGCCTAAGAAAACTATGAACCTCTTCAACATCCTTGGAAATAGACCAATTCTAAATAACTGATAGTAGGATCCACTACTATACCAGCCTCCAAAACAACATTTTCTAAGTACTAAATCTCTTGATGCCAAATATAAAACTTAGAAGGTTAGAAAAACAACATAGTTCTCTAAGTATCGACAAAATTATCCTTAGATGCTACTCATGAAACTTCATAGATGAGGAGTATATAAAAATGTCATCAATGAACATGCTATTAAATTATAGGTATGGTCTCATGATGATGTTCATGAGGTGCATAAATACCACAAGACCATTTATGAGCCCAAATCGTAAGACCAAGGGCTCATAATGTTATCATGTCCTAAAAGTTATTTTAGGGACATCCTCCTTTTTGATGCAAACCTAATAATATTCTAACTCCAAATCAATCTTAGAGAACACCAAAGGTTTTCTTAACTAATCAAACAAATCATCTATGCATAGCAAAGAGTACTTGTTCTTCATTGTTACCTAATTCAACTATTGGTAATCAATGAATAATCTCATAGTACCAACCTTCTTCTTTATAAAGAGGATAGGAACACCCCAAGAGACAAATTAGAACCTTGTCAGTTAACTCCTAAAGTTGAATCTTTAATTTTGCTAACTCAATAGGGATATCTTATGCAAAACCTTGAATGTAGATTTAGCATTGGTTTTAAGAGAAATTTTAAACTCAACATCATGCCTTGAAGATAGACTAGGTAACTCAAAATGAAAAACATTAGGATACTTACAAATAATAGGAATTTGATCAATTTTTGATAACATAGAAAGCTTACTGACTAGAATAGCAAAATAAGAATAACCCTTGTTCAAAAAATGGCAAAAAGATCTTAAAGATACAAGATTCAACTTGATCTTGCATAGTTAGTTATGCACTATCATCTATTCCTAAGGAAAGTGTCTTATGATAACATTTCATGCTCTGATAATGAGACAACCAATCAATATCCAAGATAACATCATAGTCCCCTAGATTCATGATGTGGAGATCACAAAACCAAGTGGCATTCTAAATTACCAATGATATAGACTTAGTTCATAGCAAACACATAGTCACCAATAGAGCTAACGATAAGCCCTAGATTAAGATATTAATCCACCAAACCCAAGCATCCAACTACTCACAAAAGTAACCTACATCAATGGAAAACTAAAGTTATTCTCCACATGTTAATTAAGGAACTAAAACAAATAGTATTTGATATCTCTTAGTTAATCTTTCCTCTTGTGTAGAAGCCCTATGTAGGAGTAAGAACTAGAGGGATAGGTTCTACTTGGGAATCTATCAACATTTTCTCCATTTGATTAAGAATAAGATTAGTTATCGGTGTTGGATTTCTACGTCAACATTTGTCCTCCTAGAAAAGTCATATCTTCTTCAAGTACCCATCATCAGTAGATATAGTAATACAAAAGGGAAAATAAGTAAAACCTACTCTATGATACTAGCTTGTAATACACTTTTTCCTATGCCTTAGGTTGGAGGGCATTACATTGGGTAAACCCTTTAATGAATGATTGCCCATGGTAAGGAATAAGATAATAAATGAACTATGTAGTGAAAGGAACCAAGGAACCCAGCATGAAGCCATGATCCAAGAAACAAAAGAAGACTAAATAATAGAAGAAAAGAAATGCACAAACATAAAATTACAATAAATCTATATGCTAGAAATATAATCTAACTAGAAAGAGAATAAAATAAAGTACAAATTTAAATATTCAAAGATATATAATCAACATGATATCACAAGTCTAACTCATACATAATCCATATATCCAAAAACTTAAAAAAAATAGGAATATTATCCAATATAATGTTGAAATATCAAATATATATATAGCCAAATCTTAAAAATAGAAACATAACATCATCAATCAAACTAAAAATAGTTCAGCAAACCATCCAAGATCTCCAATCTTCTTCTAATCTAATCAACTTGTAAATAAACTGATAATTAATATAAAATTAATTGTGAAACCTTGGCACCATCTACAATTGATGACTAGGTAGATCTCATAAGAGTTAGGAGGAACATGGTTGACTTGTAAAACATGTGATGAGTGGCGAGGTACCCCTACACTCAACCATACGAAACGAGCGTAGCACGCATGATCCGGTCGAACTCCGCAGACTAAATGCCTAAACGCCATAAGGAACGCTTGGGGTTAATCGTTCATTGTCTTCCCAGGCTTGCTTGTATGTGTCACGGTGTATGGTTAAGCAAGTCTGAGGTATATGATTTTTTTGGTATTTTTCGGTTTATCTCCTAAGCTATGAGGGTAAAGGGTTGAGAAACTAACTAACTCTAACTACAACACTAAGTCCTAGTGTTAGCATCCGTTCCCACTTGCCGTACACACCCTGAACTGTGCAACTGTGGCTACCAAACGCTAATCGTTACTGGGATCACCACACGTAACGCACGTGCTCGAAGTGGTTTTACTAAGGCACTTAACTAACCTAAGTGTGACAAGCAGCCAATTCCTTGACTAGCCGTACACATCCATAGATGCTCGTAATCAAGTTGTACTTGTCCCACGTTCTAGGAGGAAAGGGTTGAGAGAATCTACTCACGATGAGTAGCCGATTCCTTGGCTAGCCGTACACGTTTGTCAACGCTTGTAACCAAGTTGTACCCATGCCGCGTTACTAGGAAAGTAGTAAATAACATTAATTAAACCTATCCATGCACTGCAAGGTTTATCCACAAAGCTCATCTTTATTGCCGTACACAACTTGCGTTCAGGTACAAAGCTGCTCGAATAAAGAATCGTTCACTTGGGGGACTCCTACTGCGGGCACATGGAAAATATTCTATCTCTAGGGTGATCAATCCGCCAGAGCTTCGCTACTTTATGCCTAGGATGAGAAATGAGGGGAGTTTCACCTCTTATTTATAGATATGGCGGTGGACCGCGATATCGCGTACTTGTGCAATCTGCGTCTCATCAACATGTTAGCTCAAAAACATTTAAATAAGCATACAAATGTATTGCCAAACATCCATCCATAAAACATGATAAAACCAATATTTTCCAACTTCAATATGTTAGCAAACACACCCAACCAATAACCAAGATCATGCTACCACATCAATCTAAGATAAACATGAATAACTCAAATGAATTACCACTCCATCCATCAACTTGCAAATAAGGAGACTAGCACATATCATAATTAGTGTCAAGTATATATTAAAGTTATCATATGTACTTTTTCAAATTTCAAATCCAAAATGTATCTAAACAAAATATCCAATTACCATGTACATGGATCTATTATTAATTTCAAACTAAATGTGAAGCATTTTCAAGACTCACTTCATAAACAAAGATCCAATGAAACCACAAATAATCCAAAATTCACAAGCACCTCCACTAGCTTCAAATCATTAAAAGGTGTGGAATGAAAAAGTCATAGAATTTTTAATGGAAATTAACAAAAACCATGGAACAGGATAAATCAACCAATTACCAAAACAAGAATTACACTAAAAGATTATTTCCATCGATCCTTTTCACCTCCTATGTAACTCCATTTCCTCTTACATAACACCTACACATGCTAAAATAATTAATAAAGAAAATGTCATAAAATCACTATTCTCAAAAATATCTTAATAAACTTATAACAATAAAATCAAAACTAATTTAATTAAATAAACTACAAGTAGTCCTCACACCATATAACAACAAGGCCATAAAATATAATCTAAGGAAAAAAAACCATAGATCACATATCATGTCATGCTCCCAACCAATCCTCATGAAATCCTACCACACTCAACAATAGGGTTAGTGCACATCTTTTGAATGGTAATAAATATACATATACCAAAAGATACATAACAATATTAATAAACCCATAGGGTTTGATGACTACATGAAACATCAAATCTAAAATCATAAGATCTGTTACATTGATAATATGCATAACACATACCTATGCACAAACATTATAATCTTAAAGAGGATTATACATATCAAGGATACCAAAAATACAAGTTGTTACAAATTCACATTGCATTCTTATGTATAAATTACCTTAAATCTAATGCATATGTGATGAATCATGTTTTGACTGGCTCCAATACTAGAGCCTAGGATGTGATTTTGAATATTTGATATTACGGGGTATATGCCAGCCTATAAATATAGTGCTTGGGCTCACAATTTTGATATCAATTTTTGTCATAGATAGTGAAGCTCTTGAAATTTGTTTTCTCCATAGTTAGAGTATTTTTTGAGTGGCCATAGTAGGAGTTCAAGTGAGTATGGATCTTTGTTTGAGCATTGATGTACAAGAGCATAGCAGTGTGACCGGAATAAAAACAAACCCTTTTAATCATCCTTACAACACTAAGAATAGATTAATGTTTTCTTGATGAATTTAATATTCATGCACTTCATTTTAATACACTTTAATTAAGTAATTAATTTCTAGTTGTTAATGAACACAAGCATGACAACCTTGAGCATATATGAAATGCTTAATGTTTGGTAGCCCAGTAGTGCTGTACGTGTTCAAGATGTATCTGGAAAGTGGGAATGGGTATGTTAGGCTAGCTAGGTAGTAGATGAATTAGATCTTAAATTACTCTACCTTTCATTCTTGTTGTATGTGGTTAAACTTACAACACATAAAATGATAAAAATCATGTGCCTCAATTACATTTAAACCATATCCTTGAACTTCACAAGTGTAGTTGGGAAGAAAACAAATGTTCTCAACGCCAATTTTACTTCCTAGAGAATTAGTGCATTAACAAAGTATAGGTCCATAGAATTCAACTGTATCACATGTGAATGCCTTAGTGATTCATATGGTTTGGCTTATGGATACCTCGTTGCTCATCATTGGCACCATTGTTGGGGACCTTTTGGTTTTTTCATGTGCTATCTAGGATTTAGTGAAAAATTATTTAAATCATTGAAATGAATCGTAAATTCACATAACATCTTAAGATTACTACATTAATTTTAAGAAGCACACTTCATTTTTATTCCCTAACATAAAATGTCTTCTTCTCATAGGAGTGATTCTCTATCCAGGTCTAATGGAGTACATCAACTAGTGCCTCAACAATACTGAGTGGTCTATGCTCATCTTGATGAGTATGTACCAAATTTCACCTTTATCCTATATCAAGATGAACAGCTGTAGTGCAATGACATAGAGGGAAATATTGTGTTGCCACCTGATCAATCTATTCTTGCAATGCTCCAACAAATTCTTATATGATAGGGTCTCCAAGGACTTCATGCTAAGTACATGATGCTAGATAGTGACACCAAGGATTATCATCCCATTGAGGCACAACATCTCAAGGATCACTAGTTAGAACAACATTATGAATTTACAAAGGGAAAAGGATTTAATGATTCCCCATTTTTTTGTACCAAAAAGATGATGGAGAGCCCTTCTCTGGGGGTTTTTCATTTAGTGAAATTCCTCTCTTTGAATTTGGTGAAGGAGGTCAACATCAGAACTTGTAGTCCACAATTCACAATCCTGGTTCTAGTAAGAATGGATTTAATGACAAAGAGGGATCCAAAAAGGCAATTCAAGGTAGGAATGCAAACAAGAAACAAGATCATGATCATGATCATGATCATCGAAGAGGTGGTAGTAGGCATCATGATGGTGCTAGTCCTCCTTCCTCTTCACCTTCATCATCCTTCTCTTCTTCTTTTAACTCTCATCTCAATTACAGGGGCTGCAACCATGATGGAGGTAACCAATGGGATCAAAATGATCAAAGGGACTAGTGGGAAAGGCAAGACCAAGGGCGTGAGCATTCAAGAGAGATACAACGCCATGAAAAAAGGGGTAGTAGAGGGCATTATAGGCACCAAGATCAAGGCCTTGATGAGCCTTTGCTTGTTACCTAGAGTATGTTGAACATCACAGAGGTAGTACAAATTCCAACAAGGCATGTGAAAGATAGTTGGATCAAAAGGCTAGACATGAACAATATCCCTCGATTCGAAGGGGGATATAACTTAGATCCGCAGAACCATCTTCAAGCTTTTTAAGATGCATGTGCCTTGCAAAATATAGAGAATGAATGAAAAAATCTTTAGTTGCTCCCAAGGATACTCATTAAAGAAGAAAAAAACTTCTATTAATCCTTAGAATCAGAATTTATTAGATGATGGAGTACAATGCTTGAATTGTTCAATGAAAAATATCAAACATACTCCAAAGTGTCCAACTTGAGAAGGTAGATCTAAGGATGGAAATAAGGAATACATGAACCCTTGGATGCTGCCATTGGCCAATAATATTTCTTAATGCATAGATGTCCTAGCCATGGTATTCTCAATTGGATCAACTTTGTGACATTGTAGACAACCTTTGATTTGAAATGAGGAGAACCCTTGGTGTCTATGCCCGAGGGCAACCATCGAAATTAAGCATCCATTAGATCCAAAGATTGATTGAGTAGGTAGCTAAAGAGAAAGGTGAATTAAGAAAATGAGAAAGGACATAAGAGTATAATCACAATCCTTCCATTTGTAAGAGGGAGGTTTAATTTTGTGATAGTGAGGAAGAATCAATGCTTGATGATGTGGTGAATAGGAAATCCTTCTTGCTTAAAAAATTTCAATATGAAATTACAACCAAGGTTGATCAGCTATGGAACTCCATGGATAGTAAATTTCAGGCTATCCTAAAAATTGCTGAAGAGTCCAAAAAATGAGGTAGTGATCGTGAGCACAGGAGGCGCAAGAAAGTTGAACATGCCTATGAAAGAGGTAAGGGCAAGATTGTTGTAATAGAAGAAGTTACAGATAGAAAATTAGATGATGATTTGGGTGTGAAATCTACCAATATGAACATCCTAAGGGATGTTGCACCATAGTGTCACACTTTCAAGAGTCTGAGGTGTACGCTCTAAATCCATGACTCACACAAAGGCAAAAACCCAAATGATTACCTTATCCTCAAGGTAATCCTAGGTAGTTTCACCAACAACAATAATATTATCCAAGTGGAACTCCATCACAACAATATCAATAGTGGTAACAACCATAGTCATGGGCATTGGCACCACCATATGGGTATTACGTTCAACAACCCTTGTCTCCACATGACTCCTCTAGTTACATTTCTACTTTTCAATCTCACTACCATCATTTTGATTATTATCAAACTCATTCTCCACATGTAAGAGGGGATACCACCTCTTAACCTTACCCTTCTCCTATTCCTGCACATCTTCCTCCTCCATTTTCACAGCTACCACCTACTCCACCTATGAAAGGTGAACTCCTAACTCAACTACAACAACACAATGCTACAAGGGTTATTAATCTAGAATCGGTTCATCAACCAAGTGGTTTAGATACTCGATCAAAGAAAAGACCTTTCTTTTGAACATGTAGTCCACCTAAGCCCTTAAATACACCTACAGTTGATAGTCCCCTTCAAACCAATCATCACCTAGGATTCATACTATGATGTTTACTCACACTGTATCTCATTGGACCCATGCTGGAAACCTTCCCAGAAAGTTAGTAGATCTTGGAAGTCCTTTGATTCATTTGTAGATTGTTAGGAATGAACCATGTAAGGCTCTTTTTAATTTCAATTCCAGTGTCAACTTGATCTCTCATGAGATGTATATTGCATGGAAATTGCCTCCTTTAAAAGAAGAGTAATATTAGATTAGAATTGGTAGACCAGTCCATCACTATTTCATTGGGATTGGTAGAAGACATTGTGACCATTGTCTATGGGTGATCTTATCTTGCTAATTTCCTAGTGATTAAGGTGGAAAACTGCAAAAGAGACTTCCCAATCATCATGGAAAGGGCATGGCTAATCACTATTGATGCAAGAATGCACATCAAAGATCTTTCCCTTGATATATTCAAAGGAAATGCATTCTAAAAGATTGATAAGAAGTGAGTTCCATGCAACATGTACAACGATACAACGTGTAATTGTGTGCAGAAACTCTAGGCAGTGAAATGAACATCCATCTCTATATGCAAGTAGTGTCCACTAGAAGTAGAAATTCAAAGGTGTCTATACAGAGTAGCCACAAAACAAGAAGGCACCTAGTGGCTGATTGTTGATTCTAGGAGCAGCACACTTTGCATGGAACCAACTAAGAGCTTAACATGTGCACATGCCGTAGGCAAGGATAAACTAGAGCAAGTTCATCACCAACTCTCTAATGATGCAAATGATGATACCTACTGGGGAGAGTTAGAAATTCCTAAAACTTTCAAGTAAGAGCCCCTTAAACTAAAAATGTTACTAGTTTCCATGGAATATGTGTTCTTAAAAAAGGAAAATTTGGTCATAATCAATGCAAATCTTACTCCAAAATAGAAAAAGATGCTATTGAATGTGGTTAAAAAATGGTCAATAGCCTTTACCTAGTCATATCCTAAACTCATAGGGATTGATCCTAGGATATGCCAATATTGCATCTACATTGATCTGGCCATGAAGCCAAAGAGGTAGCCATAGATACAATTGAACCCAAAACTGAAGTAGATCATTAAGAAGAAAATTGAACAACTCCTCAAGGTAAGGTTCATTTATCCCATTACAGATAGTGACTTGATCAGTCCACTTGTGATTGTGTCAAAGAAAGGTGGAAAGTGGTCGGTCTACATTGATTTTTGGCTACTAAATATGGCAACATTCAAGGACCACTTTTCATTATCATTTTTAAAGAGGTATTAGACACAATATACAAGCATTGCTACTATAGTTTTCTAGATGGTTATAGTAGCTATAACCAAATCTAGATTATGTTGAAGGACCAAGCTAAAACAACATTCACAAGTCCCTGGGGGACTTTGTCATATTGCAAGATGCATTTTGATCTATGCAATGCCCCTACTATATTCTAATCCTTGGTCCAAAGCATTTTTCAACAAAAAATTGGTAGTGGTATGGAAGTCTTCATGGATGACTTCTCCACCTATGGAGCTACATTTGAGCAAGCCTTGGACCATCTTGAGCAAGTGTTAAAATAATGTGTTGAAACAAACTTGTAGCTCAATTGGTAGAAGAGTCACCTAATGGTCTAGGAAGGCATTGTATTAGGGCATAGAATATCACAAACAAGAATTGAGATCAACCCCAAAAAATTAAGGGTCATCCAAGGAATAACTTGCCAACTATAAATTGTCAAAGATATTCGGTCATTTCTTGGAAATATTGGCTACTACCAACAATTCATAGAGAATTTCTCTAAAATCATAAAACTGCTAGTGGAGCTGACAAAGAAAGATGCTTCATTTTTCTAGACCATAGAATGTGAACAAGTATTCCAACAGTTGAAAGAGAAACTTGTAGAAACTCCAATCCTACAAGCAGTTGACTGGTCCAGATCATTTCATGTTGTGATGAATGCATCAAATTATGCCTTGGGAGTTATGCTTACATAGATGGATGATAAAAAAGTCCATATTACATCCACTATTTTAGCCAAAGCATTGTGGGTGCACAACTAAACTACACCACTATAGAACAGGACTAATGGCAGTAGTGTTTACTCTAGAAAATTTCAAGCATTATGTGCTTGAATATAAAGTGTTTATGCACATAGATCATAGTGCCATTCACTTCCTGATGAATGAGCCAATGGTGAGCCCCCATGTCATATGGTGGCTATTGATCTTACAAGAATTCGATCTCATAATGATAGATTGGAAGGGCACTAAGAATGTGATTGCTGATCACTTGTCTCAGTTATGATGGGACAAAAGAGAGAAGAAAAACCCACTATTTGATATGTTTCCTAATGAACTCATCTTTTTTGGGGTTATAAATGAATAATTGCCCAATAAGCCTAATTGGTATGATGACATTCTCACCTATCTTCTCACCTAAGAGATGCCATAAGGGTTGGATCACTAGAAGAAATAATAGTTTCTTTACCAAGTAAAACACTTCATAGAGATCAATGGATACCTCTATAAGGTGTGTGCTGATGGCCTAGTTCATTGGTGTGTCCTTAATGCTGATCAACTATGCATTCTCCAAGATGCTCATGAAGGTCCTTGTGGAGGCCATTATCCTAGGGAATGCATGACCATTAAAATCCTGATGGTAGGGTACTATTGGCCAATAATTTTTAGGGATGCTCATCAATATGTCCACTCTTATGAACGATGCCAACAAGATAGTGGAAAAATTGCTTGAATGGAGGAACCTCAACAATGGATTCAAACTAGAACCCTTTGACATATGGGGCATTGATTTCATGGGTCCCATCACATCCATGTCAAATGGAAAGGTGTACATCATTGTCACTATTGACTATTGAATGAAATGGGTAGAAGCAATAGATGTCCTTGATTGTACATCTTCTACTACTACTCAATTTGTACAAAAAAAATGTTGTAAATAGGTTTAGTATGCCATGTGCATTAATTTTTGATAATGGAACTCACTTTATAGGTACTACCTTTCAAAAGCTCATGCAACGCTTGGGGGTTGAACATAAACTCTCAAAACCCTACCATCCCCAAGCCAATGGTTAAGCTAAGATTACTAATAGGGAAATCATAAGGATTCTAACAAGAAATATTAGCAAATATAGAAAGGACTAGAGCACAAAACTCAATGATGCCCTTTGGGCCTACTGCTCAACATGGAAACTTCCTCTAGGCTACTCTCCCTATGAGCTTGTGTATGAAAAATTAGCAACACTTCTTATTCAATTCGAGCTCCGTGCACTTTCAACAGCCTATGAGCTCAACCTTGACTTGAGTCTAGAACAAAAAGAAATATTGATGAATCTCAACTTTCTAGATGAAAATTGATTGGTGGCCCTATCATGAAATGAATTGCACAAAGCATACAACAAAAAGCGCCATGACCTTAAAATCAGAAAAGTCAAATTTCAACCGAGATAAGGTTCTCTACTGGAATCCCACACATGTACCTCAATGAACCAGGTTCCAAACATTGTGAAAGGACCTTATATAATTTATGAAA
>MNCI01008287.1:205713-244342 GCA_015680685.1 Gnetum montanum | reverse complement strand
GGTGTGACTACAAGCAGAGGCTCTCTTACAACAATCCCAATAGCAATTTCTATACATTGCACAATAACAAAATTTACTACTAAAATGCTCTTAAGGCTTTTAAACACAAGCGCTTCTATGGCAAAATTTTAATAGAAATTTCTATCGGGAAACAAGAACAATAAGAGCAATCTAAAAATCCCAAAATTACTTGCCAAGGATGATACTATCTAAACCACTAGCTAACAATTTAAACAAAACAAAAATAAAACATAACTCACAGGACTATGACAAAGAGGTTGAAATCTTTTCTTTAGCAAGCCATCTTACAAGCAATCGTCTTTACAAATCTTCTTTACAAATGCTCTTCTCAAGACTCCAAAGTGTGTCTTCAAGTGAGACCCTCAGTGCTAGCTAATAGCTTTTCAAAGTATGATCTCCAAAAATGTGATGTATGAGACCTCCCCTTCAAAAAGTCCCTTTTGAAGCCTTTTTATAGGTTTCAAAGGTAGTTACATATGCAAAAATATCTTACCTAACTTCTCTCCCAAGTGACTTGCCCAACAAGTTAGGGAGTATTAACTTAGGAGGTTAGGAAGTTAGGAGATAAGTATTGCTTTTAAAAAATAATTCCAATAATTTCATATAATTGTTCACAATTATAGCTTTAATAGCCTTTCATTTTTACTTGTTCTAAAATTTGAAGAATGCTTATTGAAGCTCTTAGTGAGTTTATAAACAAGGTGATAATATAATATCTACCTTGGCATAAATGTTGCTGGTACCTTAATCCTAAATATTTTATGTGCACTTGCACCCGAATGAAAATGGTTGGAAAAATTTAAATTTGAAACACCAAGCCCGAATGTGAAGGTGCTAGGCCTAGAACTGCCATCGAATACTTTTGAAATATCCCGCCCCTGCCAAAAATCGTTAGCAACCACCACCGCAGAAGAAGGCTCTGCCATTGCATCCGGCATCGTTGTTATGTAATGTTCGGTTGCTGGAGGAGAAAGATCTAGAAACAGAAATGATGTATTGGACATATGGCCCTGGACATATGGTTTCGGTTGCCTGGAACTGTTTTATTTTGCCCCAAATTCGCTTAGGGCTTCCTGCGTTTTCGTGTTCCTGCAGATCATTTTTTAATTCCTGCCATTGATTTCAAGGTTAAGGGCAAGTGTATCATAGATCTGAGCATCAGAGAATATGGCATCAGGTAACGTAGGTTAAGAACGGCCCTGCAATGGCCAAAAAAAATCTTCACGCAGTGCACGCGTTGCAGAACACATTAGCATCGTTGGAGGCAGGCGGATCGATTGCGTTTTATGGAAAAAAAAGTTGAAATTGAAATGGTTTCTACATTGGAAGTGGCAACGCCCATGTGAGTTCTTCTTCCACCTTGAATCCACATCCCTGCAAAAATTGTTTTTTTGGCACAACGTGACCAGCAGAGACGCCACTGATTTGGGGCCAAAAAGAACAGTTGATTCTGTGCAAAAATGAAAGCCATTACAGGGCAAATAAAACCTTTCATTCCCCTACATCAGTACCAATGCGATCCCTGTAAAAAAAATGGGCATTCTTCTAGACTATTTTCATTCATTTGTAGTAATTTCATCTGTTTTTCTCCCAACACGTACAGTGGCTGGAACTGTGTTTGTTTTTTTTTTTAGTAAAAACATTATCCAAACCTTACAATGGTGACTTTGATATTTCTCATTGATGCATCCATAAACGGGATCAGCTCTTTTAGCTTTTCAACTCTTTTCAACCTTCCCTTTGCAAAGGAGCATAACTCTTGAAATTGGAAATACTATATCTTCATTTAACAATTTTCTACATGAAACCTCTAGTATAAAATATTAATAAGGCACAACCATCATATATATTTTTTCTTTGAATATCTTCTATGGCTTATTCATATTTTATCACCTTTGCTGTTCCATGAAATGGCTAAATGTGCCAACAGAAACTAACTCTAAATCATTAAGATAAATAATAATAACAAATGCATGCTATTTTTGAACAATCACGCATATGGCTTCTTCTCACAAGGAAGATTCTCCACTACCATTTATAAGCAAATCTAAGTAAAGGTAAGAAGGCCAAAAGACACATGTGCCCTAATAGATCAAGGTTGTTAATACTCATCTAGATTCTTACAATCTAACTTCACCTTCATCTTGCATTAGGACAAGTAGTTGTAATGGAGGGACATGGAAGGCAACATCATGTTACCTCTTGATCAATCTATTCTCATGATGCTGTTAAACAATCTCATCAAGTTGGACATTGTCAAACTTAATGCAGAGTACAAGGTTCAAGAACATGCTTATTGAGATTATCATTCCACATAGGCACAATAGAAGAAAGATCAACAAATGGAAGCTCAATATGAGGCTTCAAGAGGCAAAAGGTTTTCTAACCACTAGTTCCTACAAACACACAAAGAAGGTAATAACTTATTTTTGAATGCCTCCCAATACATAAATTCTCCCCCTTTCTTTGATGGGAAGACCTTAACCAATGGTTGCAGTCAACTTGAACAACCTTGAAGATGGGTCTCAAGATTAAGGAATCTCAAAAGATGGTAACCATAGCCATTCATCTAGAGGCAGGAACAATGACAAGCATCAAGAAAAAGTTAAACATGGTGATCAAGGTAGGGACCAAAGAAGAGGAGATATTAGACATCATTCTAGTACTAATTCTCCTTCCTCTTTTCCTTCATCATCATCCTCATCGTCTTCCTCCAACTCTAATAAGAGAAGTAGAGGTCAGGATTGTGGAAGAAGTAGCAAAGATCATGATGGAGATGAATCGTAGGATAGGGATGATCGTAGATCCTGCTGGGATAATAAGGATCAGGGGCATGAGCAATAGAAGGGGATTGAGCATCAATGAGAACAAAGGCATAGTAGCACTCATTGTAGGCATCATGGCCATGATAGGGGCCACATATAGCATTATGATGATCATGAGCCCTTACTAGCTACTAGAAACATGTTAAATATTTTAGAGGCTATTAGAATTCCAACCAAGAACATGAAGGATAGTCACATTAAATGGCTGAATATGAACAATATCCCCAAGTTTGAAGGGGGGTACAATTCAAATCCACAAAACCACTTGCAACCTTTTCATGGTGCTCATGCCTTGTAGAATGTGGAAAATGAATGAAAAAAGCTAAAACTATTCCCAAGGATACTTATAAAGAAAGCAGAAAGTGGGTACCGATCCTTGGAACCATAATCTATTTGACAATGGAGTACAATGCTAGAGTTATTCAATGACAAATACCAAATGTACTCTAGAGTGTCCAATCTAAGGAGGCAAATCTAGGGAAGGAAATAATGCACTCATGAGTCCTTGAATACAACCATGGGTAGGCACTACCAATTGTTGAACTAATACCAAGGCCATGGATACTCTTAATGGAATTAGCTACACCATATCATAGATGGGCTTAGAATTGAGACAAGGAGAATCCTTGGGGCCTATGCCAAGGGAAGGATTTCTGAGCTAACAACCCATCAGATTCAAAGGCTCATTAAGAAAGTGGCCAAAGAGGAGGGAGAGCTAAAAATATGGAGAAGTATAAATGAATACAACATAGACCCCTCCATCTAAAAAAGGAAGTTCTATTTTTGTGAGAATGAGTAGGAGGCACCACTTGATGAAGTGGTGCACATGAAAACCTTGTCAATTAAAAAATATGTTACTGAAATATTGTCTAAGATTGATAAGATGTGGGACACCTTGGATGAGAATTTTCAAACTACTCTGAAGATTCTAGAGGGACATAGAGACCAAGGAGGTAGTGGTCATGAAAGAAGGAAGAAGAATGATATTGAACAAGGATATCATAAAAATAAAGGTTAAGCTACAATAGTTAAGGAGGTTGTAGATTCAGAAACTAATGATGATGGATATGAAATCTACTAATACAAACATCCCAAGGGATGTTCCCTTGCATTTTCATACTTACAAGAATTTGGGGTGCATGCTCTAAATCCTAACTTGGAAAAATGACAAACACCTAAGTAATTGCCTTATCCACAAGGTAACTATCAGTAGCAGTTTCACCAATAAGCGTACTATCTCAGTGGAGTGCCACCTTAACCTTAAGAGTAGTATCAGTAGTGGCAACATCCATAGTCATGGGGTATGCCACCTCCAAGGTAGCTATACCCTTATCACCAACCTGATCCCTATGGGTACTACGTTTAGCAACTAGCCTCTTCACATGACTCTTCCAGTCATGCTTTCTTCCCACATCACTACTATCCTTTGGAGTAGTACCTAGCACCTTCTCCAAGAGGGAAGTATTCATTTTCTTTCTATCCTCCTTAACATATATCCACTTCTACATCACCATCATCAACTCCTCTACCACCTACTCCATCCATGCAAGGTGAAATACCTACCTAGCCACAGCAAAGAAATGCTATGAGACTAGTAAACTTACAATTGGCTCCTCAGCCAAGTGGTCTTGAATCTAGCCTTATAAGACACCATTTTTTAGAACCAACAGCCCCACAAAGCCTTCAAAAATACCTATGGTTGTTAACCCTGCTACTTTAACCTCTAAAAGTCCTATCGAGCTACCTTCAAACCAAAGAACTCCCCAACTACATACTATCATGTTAAGCCATGTGGTTACAAATTAAATCAAAGCTGGCCATCTTCCTAGGAAAAGATCCAATCCTAGCACTCCTCTTATTTACTTGCAGATCACCAAAAATGAACCATATAATGCTCTTTTGGTTTCAAGTTCTAAAGTTCACTTGATTTTACGAGAAATGTACAAAGCTTGCAACCTACCTCCATTGTAAAAGAGCAACATTTGATTAAAATTGGTAGAATAATCCATTACTATTCCTTTGGGATTGGTGAAAGACATTGTGATTACTATTTGTGGGTGGTCCTATCCTGCTAATTTCCTATTGATCCATGTGGAGAATTACAAAGGAGACTTTCCTATCATCATGAAACGAGCATGGCTAAGAACCATTAATGCCAAGTTGGGGATTTGAGACCTTTCCTTGAATATTTTCAAGGAAAATGAATTTGGAAGGATCAAGAAGAAATGAGTTCCATGCATCACATATAGTGACACAAGGTGCCATTGTGTGAAAGACTATGGAACATCACAGGCATATCCCTTCAAGCATGTAATCATTATGCAAAAGTATCCATACATAGTATCCACCAAATAGGAGGGTATCCAATGACTAATCATAGATAATGAGGCTGAATTAACAATATGCATGGAACTAGCTAAGAGCCTCACAAGTTCATATGTTCAACGCATGGACATCTTAGAGAAAATCTATCACCAACTCTCTAATGAACATAGTGAAATCAATTAGGGAGAGTTGGAGATTCCTGAAGCTTTCAAGCAAGATTCCCTTGAGCTAAAGGCTCTACTGATAGAAATGGAATATGCTTTCTTAAACAATGGCAAGACAATCACTATTAATGCCACACTTGCTCCTACACAGAAGAAGAAATTACTAGAAGTTGTGAACAAATGGCCAACAACCTTTACCTAATCAAATCATGAGTTCTAAGGATATGCCAGCATTGAATTTACATAGATTCCTCCATCAAACCAAAAGAGGTAGCAATAAAGTTGCTTGAACCCAAAGCTCAAGCAGATGATCAATGAGGAGATTAAATAACTCCTCAAGGCTAGGTTCATTTACCCCATTGCAGATAGTGAGTGGGTTAGTCCACTTGTGATCATGCAAAAGAAAAGAGAAAAGTGGAGAGTCTATATAAACTTTTAGTTTCTAAATATGGCCACTTACAAAGATCATTTTCAATTACTATTTGTGAACCAGGTGCTAGATACCATTGCAAGGCATAGTTACTACAACTTTTTGGATGGTTATACTGGCTATAACCAAATCTAGATTGCATAAGAGGACAAGGCTAAGATAACATTCACAAGTCTTAGGGGACTTTGGCATATAGAAAATGCCCTTTTTCCTATGCAATTCCCCTACCACATTTCAACGTTTGATCCTAAGCACCTTCCAACAACAAATCAATAGTGGGGTAGAAGTCTTCATGGATGACTTCTCTACCTACAGGGCTACCTTTAAGTAAGCCTTTGATCACCCTGACCAAGTGCTTCAAATGTGTGTGAAGACAAACTTGAGGCTCAAGTCACAAAAGAGCCACCTAATGGTCCAAGAGGGCACTCTTTTGGGGCATCAAATTTCAAACAAAGGGATCAAGGTAGACCTAGAAAAGATAAGGTTCATCCAAGGAATAACCAAAAAATCCAAAATAGTAAAGGACATGAGGTCATTCCTCGGCCACACTAGTTATTACAAGGGCTTCATTGAAAACTTATTATAGACCACCAAGCTGTTGGTAGAACTTACAAAGAAAGATGCATCATTTGTTTGGACTAAGGAATGAAAAAATGCATTCTAACAATTGAAGAAGAAACTCATAGAACTCTAATTCTATGAGCACCAAACTGGTCTAGACCATTCCACATCATGATGAATGCATCCAAGTATGCCTTGGGGGTTATGTTTACATAGATGGATGATCAAAAACATCCATATTACATCCACTATGCAAGAAAAGGTATTATGGGTGCACAACTCAACTACACCACCACTGAAAAGGAGCTTATGACAATGGTGTACATGTTAGAGAAATTTAGGCACAATGTTCTTGGATACAAAGTTTTTGTGCACATTGACCACAATGCCATTTGGTCTTAATGAACAAGCCAACAGTAAGCCTCCATGTCATACAGTGGCTAGTGATCCTCTAGGAGTTTGACTTAACAATGATTGACTAGAAAGAAACCAAGAATTTGGTGGTTGACCACTTGTCTTAGTTGAGATAAGACAGAAAATAGGATGAGAGCTCACTATTTGATCAATTTCCTAATGAACTCCTCTTTGCTAGTGTTGCTAATTCTCAAACTCCAAAAGAAACAAACTGGTATGATAACATCCTCTCCTATCTACTTACTTAGGGAATGCCATAGGAGTGGGACAACAAGAAGAAGCAATAGTTTCTTCACCTGGCCAAACACTTCATGGAAATCAAAGAAACCTCTACAAGAGCTACACAGATGACTTGGTACAATGTTGTGTCCATGACGCAGATCAATTTTGAGTCTTCCAAGATGCACACAAGGGTCCTTGTGGGGGCCACTATGTTAGGCTATGTTGATCATACCAATGATGAGTGGTAAGTACTCCTTATGCCCAACCATACAAATCACAAGCATTGCACTAGTGATCTAGTCAAATTTTGTGGACTTAGCTCCTAAATGCACAATGGGCAAAGATAGTGACTTGGTGTATGATTGTTGTCTTCTTGGCTTCACTTGTGTAAGTGCAAGTGTATGGTTAAGTGTAAGCCAAGGCACATGATTTTTATTTATACTTTTATATTTTATCTTATTTGATCTAAGTGGGAAACAAAGGTAATTAATTGTAAATTTAATAATTAACTATATAATTCCTTAATCTAAGGATCCTAACATAAGCGTTCAAGCCCAAATTTCATGCACATCCTAAACTCATGATAAATGCTACTAGGTTACCAAGTGTTAGGCTACTAGGCATACCAAGTGCAAACAATACTGGGATTACCAAATGTTTAACGATATGTTCAAGGTGGTTGTACTTATGTGTGATTATTAGGAATATTAATTAACTAAGTTTATGAATATCAAATGCATAAGTAATAATGTGCATAATGGAGACATTAAACTATTCTTAAGTGCTACAAGGAATTCCAAGAATCTCATCTTTATTCCTGGGACACCAAGGTGTTTAGGTACATTGATGCTCGAATAAGGAACCATACAATCCTTAAAATCCTACTATTCGCACTCATAAAATATTCTAACTCTAAGGGAAAGAAACTACAAGAGTTCGGCTACACTACTAACTTAACATGCCATAAATTTGGTGGGTATGTGCATTTATATAGGCAAGACTAGACACTGCATTGATGCACCTGCATTGGCACATCTAACCATGCATCGATGGGGATATGTCGATGAGGCTAGGTCGATGCATGTCCATCAACGTACCCTATCAAATGATTCATCAATATGTATCATGAAACATGTTTTAAACTTAATACATTTAATTACAAAGTTATGAAATTTAACTAACTATTGTACCAATGTCTTTTTATTAAAATTGAAATAGTTTACTTACATCCATTAAGAGCCCTTAGATTGAAACAAAATAGGGTCAGCTAAATAAGTTCTTTCTTGTCATTTTTTTATAAAGAGCTAGATCTTTGTTTATTTTTAGTTTCTTAAAATCATCTTCAATTATTTTTTTTCCATGTCTTTTTTGGCCCTCCTTTCAATGGCTTTTCTAAAACATTGATGTAACAACCTTTTTTATGGGCTCATTATCTAATCTTTTTTGCACATGTCCATATCATCTAAGTTGTAATTATTATAGCTTATCTAAAATAGAAGATACTTCTAGTCTTCCTCTAATATATGTATTATGTAGTTTATCTTTTTTGGTAATATTTAACATTTCTTTAAGCCTTCATACTTCTAGCACACTAATTTTTTGTTTATGCCTCTTTTGTACTACAAAACATTCATAACCATATAAGATCATCATCATCGTCCTAGCCTTGTCCCCAAAAATGGGATTAACTACATGAGTTCTTATTCATCATTCACCTCTATGAAGAGCTATATCTTTTTTTATTTTTAGTTTCTAAGGATGATCCATGACATTTTTGGAGGATGTCCCAAACCTTTTCCCATTTTCCATGGCAATCAGTGTAATAACCTGTAATATAGTAAAAGTTAATAACCTTTAACCTTGTATGCCTAGTAAAGGTAAGATGTTTGGAAGATAGATAATAATATTAATTTTCATATTCACATTTCTTTTTTATCATATGTAATTTTTAATAACCATATTTACCTTTTACCATATATGCATGATCAATTGTCATTACTATTACTGGTGTGCGCTAACTAGGTGAATCAGTTTATGGCATGCTTTCATCAAGACTATGGCATGAGCATGGTATGGCTATGACATGATCGTATGATTTATGTATGCTTAATTTTAATTTTAACTTTTTTAATAGTTAAGATAGATGAGAGAGGGTAGATGAGACACATCATTCTTGGGGATAGATAAGAGAGGGTAGCTAGATCACATGGCTTTGGGGGTAGATGGCTTAGAGAAGAAACCATTAAGTAACACACACTTCCTTAACCTAAGAATTTTGGCCTCTTAGCTCTTAGTTTGGAATGCTTATTGGTTGAAGGCGTGTGAGAAGCTTGCTAGTCTAGACAACAAGGATGAAGATACATTCAAGAGATTTGATCAACAATTCTGAGTGAGTAGTCTTAAGCCTCTTTTCTAGGTTGAATTTCTTCATCCTTTTATGCATCTTGCAGGGTTGGATTTTCTACAATTGATGTATAAGTTGGTAGATATTGGATATTTTTGGTTGGGTCTTAATTTTCACATCCTTAATTTTTAATTTGGATGTTTGATTTGTTGTTTTAGTTGCTATAAATTACTTTCCTTTGTTTTGGTTTTTGAAAACCTAGATGTTATTCAAACTTGTAGAATAACACTTGGTAAATTTGAAATAGCTCTTTGATTATTTTGATTCTAATTGTAATCTATATATTGTTGGATTCTTTGGAAATTCCTCACAACTTTCAAGAAGGAATCAAGTTAAAATAGTGCATAGATCATGAGTTATAAGTATTTTTTTTTCATACTATTTAGAATCATTTAAATTTTCATAGGGTCTAGTTATGAGCTTGTATCTCTAATTTTGTTACAAATCTGCATGTAAAATTTGTATATGATCTTTATTCACTTAAGAATGTTTGATTCCAAGTGGAATCACTAAGAATTAAAGTGTAGCTAGAGAATCATAAGCCAATCTTTAAGTACTGATGAGTGGGGGAATAATCAAACATCCAACCATACAAGTCACAGGTGTTCACACACGACTAGATTGTAATCCATGGACAAGGCATTATAATTATGCTAGCAATTGGTTTAAGTTTGAGATCATTGTCTTTTTATGTGGAGCTAGTTATGGTTTAGCTCACCCTAAGGTATATGATATCTGATGTTTTTGGGCCATTCCTACTCCTAGCAAACATAATGAGATGAAAATAGTTTCTAATTCTAAGTTTCATTAATTGTAAGAAAGTAATTCTAACTTATCCTAATGTGATGGATATTTGGCCTTGGTCTAGCATACATGTTTGGACTCATGTAGTTAAGATTGGAATTACCAACTGGCATTACTAGTGAGTGAATCAAGCAATTCCACTACTGGGTTACTAGATAACTACACTTAGTCATCGAAACTAGTCATATCCATACAACTTACTCTTAACATATACAATAAAGTGCTTGTAAAGTAAATGACTAACTAGGAAAATAGGAACAATTATTCTACATAAAGAGAAAGAACACTAAGTGAATGTTGCAATGATAATAAGCACTCTTGATCTTTATTACTGGTCATGAACTATGTCCAAGTATAATTCACTCAAATAAATACATCATACAATCGCTCAACACCACACTATGAGCATACACTTCTAAGTGCTAGATTACGAAAAAAAAACTAAAAGAGTTATGTTACTATGAACTAAAACTTATTGCAAATTTGTACACTTAAGTGTTGTATTTATAGGCTGGCATGCATCCCGTGATATTGTTTATAAGATGATGTAGCTTATGCTATGATATCAAATCTATGACATCGTAGTCATGATATCATTACTAACAAAATTTTGACTTCATCATATTTCCACAACTAACTAAAAATTCATCCTCAAGTTAAAAGAAAATATGGATAAAGTCCCTTACAAAATTGGGAGGTAGATTTACATGACTAACTAACTATATACATGACACTAAATGTTGTAGTGGTGTTTTACAAAAATTAATGCAAGTTATGACAAGAAAAACTGAAACAAAACAAAAAAAACTTGATGAAGCTTGATGTAGCCTAAGTAGTGCTAGGTGGTGGTGGCTCCTCCATCAATTGCTTTCCCTTGTCATTAGGCTTCTAAAACTTGTATCTATTTAGTAGTGCTTAAAGTTTTTCTTCCTTCATTCTAGGATCATGTACCACCCATGCCAATTGTGTAATGTGTGATAGAGCTGGTACATCCCATGAACATGGCAGTTACAAAAACATCTTATTGATGTACCATGCCTCAAATTGCCTTCTCTCTTCTTCAAATGCCCTAGCCATCCTATGTAACTCCTAATAATCAAACATTCTCCTAGCTAGGTTTCCTACAACATCTTTCTGCCCTTGGTAGCTAGCCTTAACTACTTCTAATTCAGAGTTTGCCACATGGAGCTTTTTTAGAGCATCTTTCAATCCACAAACTCCTTTTTGTATAATGTGTATGTTGCTTACACTTGCTGTTCAAGCTCATTTTTGGACCTAACTGCTATCAACATGGCCAGGTTAGCATAATGAAGGTTTGCTAATCCCATGTATTCTTTTAAATATTCTATCTATAGGCCTTTATTTTTTATCTCTGCTTTGTGGACATGAGCATAGCTATTCACAATGGATTGCTAATCTAGATTTTGTGCTAATATGGAATTTAGTAGGGCTTTTGCCATCTAGACTTCCTTCTCATTAACTTGTTTATACATGCCCACCTAATTGCAAAAGTGTTCTTTAAGCCTTTCTTGCTTCTTTGCCTCATTCTACCATGCGCTTATCTCAATAGCTAATTTTTGTCTAATTGCGCGTACCTCCTCCATTAAGACAATTTTGTTTTCTCTTGCTAAGTGGTTCATATCTTGGTTGACTAAGTTTTTCTCTCAACTAATGAATCCTCTCCTCAAGAATGTTCTTCTACTTCTCTACATTCATCAACCTGGTGTTTTCTGCAGCAAGTTGCTTATTTTCTTCATATGTTGTGGTGTTTTCCTTAGCATGAGCATATGTCTATGCTTCTGCTACTAAGGCATTCCACACTTTCTCCTTCTCATTCTTCATCTACTTATTATTCTCCACTAAGCGATTGATCTATTCTATTCTAAACTGCTCTAGCTAGTTAGGTGGAACATATTGTGTAGGATCTCTATGTTTAGCCCTTAGGGTCATGAGCTCTTCCTTTAGTCTAAGAATTTCTTTTTTTGCAAGCTCCTCCCTAGTTTCTTCCATGACCAACTTACTCTTGGTTGTTATTAGTTATGACTACACTATAGTGACATCACTTGGGATGTCAAAAAGATTGTTAAAGAGATGAGTTTATTCATTGCACTTTTTTTTTATTCCTAGCAAGCTACCTACCTTCAAGCATGGGTAACATGTCTTTCCAGTGGAACCCTTAGAAATTTATTCTATGTATGAGCTTTATCATTATGTGTGTTAGTCTTACTAGAGGACTACCTTCAGGCTTGGGCAACATGTCTTTCCAGTGACATGGTAAGGCAACGCTTATTATACTCTTACTTCATTTTTTGTTAGATCTACAAGGATATAATACAACCTAAACAACTAGATAGAACTCATAGCAATAATCCAAGAGAATCCATAAATCCCTTTGATGTCACACCCTTGAGATTCCCACTTAGTTCTTCACTTTTTGGTCTAGGCATAATGATCACAAGTTCATTCTTAGTTTTATGATGGAAAGAATATCATTATGGCCATGGTAAGAACCTCTTATTAATGGAATGGATGGATAAATGTTGTGGTCTTACTATAAAAATAATCAATCCCTTATGACTTGATAACATAGAAAAATATTCACTTTAGTGGACTACATCTTACCTTATTCTTACTTTGTTTTATTAACAACCAAAAATATGTACAAAGAAAATGAATACAAAGTATGAAAAGGATGAAAAATATAGTAAAAATGGAAAAATATGTAAACAATGAAAAATGTTAAAAGAATGAAAAATTATTAAAGAATGGAAAATTATGAAATTATTAAGAAATTATTAAAAAAAAGGAAAAGTATAAAAGAATAAAAAAGTAAAAACAAAGTAAAAAGTTTAGTAGAGTACCTATGGGTGCATATGGACACCCCCATGACTATTATCAAGATTAGTTAAATGAAAGAGAGAATAGGTAGAAGATAGTTGGATAGATTAAGTAGATTCCCTAGGATGTTTATAGTAGATTTTGATTTGTTGGATGTTAGCAAGAATAAGCTTTTGTGGATAGGATGAAAGGTAGATATGTAAGGCACTAGATGGATAAGTAGCTTGAACAATGTACAATCCCTCCCAAAGTGTTTGAAATTTGGCTTTTCAGGGTAAATGATTAGGATTATAGTAAAGGACCTTATCACTCGATTGCATAGCTACTTGCATTAACCATGTATCATGCCTAAGTTTGTAGTAATGTTTGTGGACTTCATTACTCATGAGTGCTACGAGCCTATTTTCATCTAAAATATTCAAATTCATGAGATGTTCTTTTTGGGCTAAGCTAATATCAAGGTCAAGTTGGCTAGTAGTAGCTAAAGTGTGAAGCTCTACCTATATTGGAAGTATTGATAACTTTCCATAAACTAACTCATATGCTGAGTATCCTATAGGTAATCTCCAGGATGTTCTATAAGCCCATAGAGCATCATTCAATTTAGTGCTCCAATCCTTTCTAAACCTACTAACTATTCTAGTAAGTATCATAGTAATTTCTCAATTAGTCACTTTAGCTTAACCATTCACTTGGGGATGATATGGTGTGGTTAGTTTATGATTCATACCAAGTTGTTACACGAGCTTTTTAAACGTAGCATTAATGAATTGAGTCCCGTTATGTGATATTACCATTCTTAGTACTCCAAATATATTCACCACATTTTGTTGAAAGAATTTAGCAGCTATCTTTGTTGTATAATCTTTCATTGCTGCAACCTCTACCCACTTAGTATAGTAATTCATAGTCATGATTATATATGTTTTTCCATTCAACATTGGTTGTGTGGGACCCATAAAATCAATTCCCCATATGTCAAAAGGTTCTAGTGGATATATCCATTGTTGTGGCCCTTCAAATATGGCCATAATTCCTCCATCTCTTTGGCATTGCTCACAAGATTGCATAAAATTGTGGGCTTCTTTGAATAAGGTAGGCCAAAAGTAACCTACCATCATCAATTTGAGTGTTGTTCTATGCCCTCCATAGTGGCCACCAATGGACCTTCATGGGTATCCTGTAAGACTCTCTATTGGTCACACTCTAGCACATACCATCTAACTATCCTGTCTACATAGATCTTCTATAGATTGTCATTAATTTCCATATATCTTTTTTCTCTATGAAGGAATTATTCTCATTGTTTCTTACTCTAGTCAACAAGAAGCTCTTCTGTTGATGGGTAGGTTAGATAGTTTGCGGTCCATGGCTTCCTTGTTGAACTTACAATATTTACTATTTTAGTAAACAAGTTCTCATGAACTAGTCAAATAAAGGTTTTACTTAATCTTGGGCATCCAACTTTAGCCTTCATAGATGATTGACTACCACATTTTCTATTCTCTTTTCATTGATCATTATGACATCAAAGTCTTACAAAATAACGAGCCATCTTATCACTATGGGACTAACCGTTGGTTTGTTCATGAAAAATCAAATGGCACTATGATCGATATGGACATAAATTTGATACCTAAGCACATAATGTCTGAACTTGTCAAGTGTGTACATCATGGCCATCAACTCTTTTTCTATTGTGATGTAGTTCAATTGTGCTCTAGTGATGCTTCTTCTAGCATAGTGTATATAATAAGGTCTCTTTTGATCATCTAGTTATGTCAATACTATGCCAAGCACATAATTGGAAGCATCAGTTATGATATGAAAAGGCCTAGACCAGTTCGGAGCTTGAAGGATTGGTATCTCAACTAGTTTCTAGTTCAAAGCTTCAAATACCTTATCACATGACTCAGTCCATTTGCAGGATGCATCCTTCTTAATGAGTTTTAAAAGTAGTCTTGCTATCTTCAAAAAAAAATTTATAAATCTTCTATAATATATCATGTGGCCTAAGAATGATCTCACATCTTTTACTATTCTTCATCTTTAAGTGATATTTTGTATGACTCGAATCTTTTCAGGATCTATCTTTATGCCTTTCTGAGAGATTTTATGTCCTAACACTATACCATCTTGGACCATGAGGTGGCTTCTCTACTAATTAAGCTTGAGATTGGTTTCCATAGATCTCTTCAATACTTACTCCAACTAGTCCAGTGCTTTCTAGAAATTGAGCCCATATGTCAAAAAATTATCCATGAAGACCTTAATGCCATTTTTGATTTATTTCTAGAAGATACTGAGTACTAGTGTTTGGAAGATGGCCAATGCATTGCAAAGACCAAAGGACATCTATTTGTAGGCAAACATTCCCCGCGAACTAGTGAACGTCATTTTCTCCTACTCTTCAAGTGCAATGCAAATCTAATTGTATCTGTTATATCCATCCAAAAAACTATAATACTCATGTCCTATGATGGTATCCAAGACTTGATCAACAAATGGTAAAGGAAAGACATCCTTGAAAGTAGTAGCATTTAACATTTGAAATCAATGCAAACCTGCCATTTACCCTCCTTCTTTGAAATAATTACTAAGGGACTAATCCACTCACTATCTGCAATAGGATAGATGAATCTTCCCTTTAGCAACTTTTTTAACACTTGCTTGACTACTTATTTTAATTTAGGATTGAGCCTTCGTTGGGGTTGGTGTTGTTGTTTGATGGCTAAATCAGTATATATCCGATGTTGAAAAATTCTTAGATTAATTCCCATGATCTCATTGTAATATCACACAAATGTTGTAGGCCATCTATTAATTACTTCCACCAACTTCCATTTTTGTTCTTCTTTTAAGTTTATGTTTATTATTACCGACTTCTTATTATTTAGGAAAGCATACTCTAATGTTGCCAGTAGGGCCTTTAATTGTAGCAATTCAAGCTCCATAGTGTTCAGGATCTCTAGTTGTCCCTATTTTGTCTCTTCTTCTTGACTTATGCATGGGTAGGAGTGCCTTTTCCTTAAATGTTCTAACTTATCAGCTTCTTCAGCATAGGCACTAACAATCTGCTCTACTAATTCCATGTACTTGTTGGATTGAGTTTCTTTATCTGTGATCAGTTCATTGGATGTCTTCTTGTTGTGTGGCTACTACATACAAACATGTTTGCACACATATTTCTTCTACACATTTATTGCATGCACTGGTATCTTCTTGTTTGATAGCCCATATTCTATGCACACAATTGCATCCATTATATGTATGTGATACATGGAACTCTACATCTTTGTATAATACTAGCTTCATCTTCCTTGGAAATACCCAAGGACAAGTCATGAATCCCAAGCTTAGCATTGACAATGCTAAGCCAACCTCTTCCCATGATAATTGGAAATTCTCCCTTATTTTTACCGACATGGATTACCAAAAAATTTGTAGGGTAAGTCTAGTCACTAATGGTTGTAATCACATCATCCACTTAGCTTAGTGGACCCCTGATTGTCTGGTCCACAAGCTCTAACTAGATATTACTCTTCTTTAACAATGGTAGATTTTAGGCCCAACACATGTCTTGTAAGATCAAGCTTACACCTAACCTAGAACTAAGTAGAGTCTTACATAATTTTGGCCTTACTATCTAAAGGTAAACTAAGGGACTTCCTAGATCAGTTCACTTTTGTGAAAGGGCCCTACCTTTATCCAATGAGTGATTATTTGGGTTAGCATGACAGTCATGACATTTGGGTTTGACGAAGATGAAAGCTTCTTGTGTTGAGGAGGATTAGATGTAAATGGAGTGGAAGTAGATGTGTTCCCCATCCATCGAACCATTTCAAGACTCATTCAAAAGAACAATCATTTCCTAGGTTGTGATTCACATGTGATCACCTCCTCTTACATACTAACTACCCTTGTTGTGCTTTTCTACTACAATTGTGATGGTAGTTCCCTTGCATGATTAGAGCTGGCACTAATGGTAAAGGATTTAGATGCTAATTTGAAGAATCAGTTGTTGATGGATGCATGTACAACTTCAAATCTATCCTTGGTGACATTGGTCTATGGTACTCTATTAGGTAGTATTGTGGAGTTTAGACAATAGCATTAACAAGACAGATTGGACACTGTAAAAAATATCCATATGGATTTGGCTACCAATATGGATATTATTGGTGAGGTGGTGGCACAGCCAACGATTGGGGCTATTACCACTACTGATAGTACTGCTCTTTTGGCTATGGTAAAGCTCTGTTGTGATAGTGTGTTGGTTGGAAGTTCTACCTATAGTTAACTTGAGAATATGGTAACCTTTTGGGCATTTTTTTTCTTAACAAGTCTAGGATTGAGTGCGTATGCCCCTATTTCCTGTAAGTGTGCCATCATAGGATAACATCCCTTAGGATGTTCATATTAGCATACAACACATCCTTGCTCTTTTGTGTAGCTTGTGTCTAAACACTTAGCCACTAAAGCCATTGTGCACTTTCATCTAAAATCTCTCTTCTTTTTCTTATTTTTTTCCTTTTCCATAGCTTGCTCTATTCTCTTCTCTACAATCTTCAATGTTGTTGCAAATTTTTCATCAACTGAGTCCCACATTTTGTCTACCTTTGCTATGATGTCAATTACATATTTCTAAATTGGTAGAGTCTTCTTTTGAATTACTTGATCTAGGGTTTCTTCTTCCTATTTGTCACAAACTCATGCATCTCTTTTCCTAATAGACGAGTCTATATTATATTCCTCCATTGGTTCCCTCTTTCTTAACTTGCCTTCCTCTTTTTCCACTTGATTAGTTAGTATTTGTATTTGATGGACAATCATTTCAAATAAACATCCTTGAGCATAAACCCCAAGGGTCTCTCTCATTTTGTTCTATAACCCATCTACAATGTGCCTTAACTATTCCCATAGTGAGAATTCATGGCCTGGGCATCGGTGTAGTAGTAAAAAATAACTACCCATTGCTGCATTAATTCCATCGTTGGATTTTTTTTCTTAAATTAGACACTTGTAAGTAGGTTTAATACATGTCATTAAATATCTCTAGCATTGTACTCCATCTTTTGATCAATTCAAGTTCGAGTAATCTATACCAGCTTTCAACCTCTTTTACAAGGGTTCATGGGAATAACTTCAACTTCTACCAGTCACTTTCAATATTTTGTAGGATGTAAGCATCATGGAATGCTTGGAGGTGGTGTTGTAGATCAGCATTATCACCACCCTAAAATTAGAGCATGTTATTCATGTCAAGCCACTTGATACGGTTGTCCCTAATATGCCTAGTTAAAATGTAAACAACTTCCCTAATGTTGATCATGCTTGGAGTAGCCAATAAGGGTTCGTCATTATAATTAGGTTTTTTGACTCTATTGTAGAAATATCCCCTTTAGTGTTCATGTCATTCTCAATCTTCTCCTTTATCCCTACATCTTCTTCATTCATAATCTTCATCTTCCTCATTTGAACACCTCAAGCAATAGTCATGGTGATCATGAGTTCTTCTCTCCTTCCTATCATGGTCTTGGTGCCTTAGCCTCCTCCTATTAGAGGTCACTAACAATCATGAGGATGAGGATTAGGTAGTAGCAGAATAATGTTAGCTTGTCCTCGTATCATGACTCTAGTATTCTCCCCTATAGGATCTAATAGAAAATATTAACCTTGAGTCATGCCTATACTTTGAGTCAATTGCCTTCCTCTTAGGTGTTTCTGCTAGGATGTAATGTAGTTGAACTTTTACATGTTCCTCAAGTTTGATGATAGGTATTTTTAAAGGCTCTTCATGATTTTGGTGGAGTTGTTATGTTATAAATGCATCATCATCCAATTCTTCCAAGACAATGGAAGTGTTAACCTACTTCCTTTGTTATGTACATGTTTGATTTCTATAGCAGCATCTCTGCTCATCTACTCCTTTGTGGGTTCATAGGGCCTTGTCATGTGCTTAGTCACATGGTACCCTTCCTAGATTTGATTCAAATTCATTCCCCTTAAGGTAGTTTGGAGCATACTAAGTGTTGCACGATCTAGAGGTAGGACTATGTTGCCTTGTATGTCTCTCCACCCTATTTGACTATCCTAATGAAAGATGAAAATAAAATCTAGATGATAAAAATTAGTGTAAGCATATGTTATTCTTATTTACATTGGCAGATGTTATTATTATTTACATCGGCATCCCCCATTCTTCGTTATCATTGATTCTGTCATTACCCCTTTTTGTATCTTTGGCAGGTCACGATGTATCTTTTTTTGAAGCCATGTTTTGGTTTAAGATGTTTGGTTGAGTATGCTTACTTTTAGATTTATTAGAAAATTATGGATTTTCACTTTGGATTTTTGATAAAACAAACTTTGTGCTTTCAATTACTCAGCATACATTAACTTGTCCTTGGAAATGGTGCCAATGATGAGCAATGGAGTAATCCAACACCCAACCATACAAGTCACAGGTGTTCACATACGACCAAATCATAATTTGTGAACAAGGCAATGTAATTATGCTAGCAATTGGTTTTAAGTTCAAGACCATTGTCTTCCCATGTGGAGCTAGTGAAGTCTATGTGTATGGCTTAGCTCACCATGAGATATATGATATCTGATGTTGTTGGGTCACTCTTACTCCTAGCAAACATAATGAGATGAAAATAGTTTCTAATTCTAAGTTTAAGTAATTGCAATAAAGTAAATCTAACTTAGCCTAATGCAATAGATATCTAGCCTTGGTCTATTGTACACAACTTACACTCATGTAGTTATCACTAGGATTACCAACTAGTATTATTTCTAAGGAAATCAAGCAATGTCAATACTTGGTTACCAAATAACTACACTTAGCACTCGAAGCTAGTTGTATCCATATCACTTACTTTTAACATGTAAAATAAATTACTTGTAAAGTAAATGATTAACTAGGAAAATAAGAACAATTATTATACATAAATAGAAAGAAAACTAAGTGGATGATGCAATGATGATAAGCAATATCAATCTTTATTTTTTATCACAAATTGTATCCAAGTACAATTCACTTGAATAAAGGGACCATAAAATCACTAAAAACCACACTGCAGGCATACACTTCTAAGTGGTAGATTACGAAAATAAACCAAAAGAGTTTTGTTACTATGGACTAAAACTTATTGTGAATCTATGCATCTAAGTGTTATATTTATAGGCTAACATGCATCCCATGATATCATTTATACGATAACATAGCTTATGCTACAATATCGAATCTATGACATCATAGATACGATATCATAGTCATGATATCATTGCTACTGAAAGTTTGACTTCATCAAGTACTATCTAAAATTAATCAAATATCTGATACATGGATTTATCTATTGATAGCTTATTACCTATAGTGAAGTTTCTTCTAAAATTTATATGGATATTTTCTATGATCTTCTCCTTTCAACAAAAGTGGAATTGACAAAAAATAAGTTATTTTGGTCCAATTATCATAGATATACTACCAATCATTCATTCCATCTTTATTTCTTATTACCTAGAATTCAGGGTTTATATATCTTACTATGAATCTTTAATTGCTCTAATATTTTACCAGTAAGTAGGTATGGATGTTAGCATTTAAATGAATCATTATTTGTTGAGAAATTCATAGGAAGTTGTGAGTTATGGTAGTTTTGCTAATAGATGGTTTAGTTGTCTTAATCTAGTAAGACACATTCTACGAAGTTTGGATTCTTAAAGATGTGGTTTGAGAGATTTGATTCTTTCTCTATTTTAGCCTTTAATGTTATTATCATTTTCCTCTAGTATTATTAAATATTATCTTGCTCTTATTTTCATCCATTGTGATTTATTGAATGGATTTGCCTTATGAGAGATTGCTAGATCTTTTGATATTTTGCAGCAAGTATTTTGATGAGCTTGGCATGGTTGTTTTGAGTATGTGTGATTTTGAAACATTAGTTTTTGGACATTTTATATTGCTACATTTTTTGTTGGATTGGCTCACATTAGATTATTCAACCTTTCAATTTTGTTGATACATGTTAGATTGTTGAATCTTTGGTTATTTTGGGACATGTCAAATTGTTAGATATTTTGGCTTATGTTGAAAGATACTTTTGGTTCCTCCTTCATCAATGTTATTTTGCCACATTTGGATGATTTTTGAATGGTTAGATGATGTCATGGTTGGTTGTTTGCTATGTATTTGAATAATAGAGCTAGCGTCAAGTTTATGGTCGATTGAATATGGGCTGCTTGAATATGATTTTTATGATTGCCCCAAATGTTAGTGCACTAGTGTGGCTCTCACTGCAAGTTCCATCTAGTAGGAGAGGATGATCTATGACCCATTGGTCATGTTGGTTGGTGCCTCTATAACATTAGAGGTGGGTATCCACTGGGACATCTCTAGCACTAGCATGAGTGGAAATCTTAGAGGTGGGAATCCATTAGAATACCTTGGGTCCATTCATACTAAGAATAAATCCATGATTATGGTAATTTGATATTTTTTTTGAAACATTTAAAATTGAAAGAGCACACATAACAACTTGACACATGTTTAACACTAAGTGTGGTGTGTCCTAGTCTTCTTGTTTATTTGGTTGATGGGTGGACTAGACAAATGTTGGTATTAGACCATTGGTATGATTGATTGGGGATGTGATCCCATGTTTTATAGATAGATGTTTGGAATTCAATTTTTGGCATGTTTTTGGATTCTTTTTTCCATATTGATAGATGATCTTAGATGTTGGTAGTGTTTGTATGTTTGGATATCCTTTGCATTGATTTGTTTTGTAGGTTGACATGCTCTACCTAGCCCCTATGAGACTTGTCCTTGATTTAGCCAAAAGAGGATGCCAAGGTTTCATACTCAATGATAGTTAATAACCTTATTTTATAAATAGGTTTGCAGGGCTAGGAAGATCATGGAGTGAGTTTAATACTTTGATGATTTCCAGATTATGATGGAGTTATATATAATGGAGCTATATTTGCTATTTCATATGTAGATGTATATTAATTTGATTCACATGCTTAATATTTTGTAAAATATCTTTGTATAGTTAATGTATTGATGATGAACTCATATCATATTTAAGGATTATTGTATTTCTTTATGTATCAAGAAAGTATAGAATTTATTATTATCATTGTATTTTAGATTTCATTATAATAGATTTTCAACCTTTAAATTGCTTGTATTCATAATTTTATTTATATCATTAAAATATAATTTATTCACATTTATCTTTTTGTTATTTAATCTCTTCCATATCCTTTCAATCATGGCTTCACCATAATTCTTCTTTTCATTGCGTCAACATAATTTGACTTCATTACTCTACCATGACCAATCTTTTGTTAGCTATTCTTCCCCAACATAATACTCTTTGACCTAAGGCTAGGAAGGAGGATGTTACAATTGGTCCTTGTGACTATTATGCATTACATCTAGGAAATACTCTAGCATCTATAAAATATTTTAAAAAAATTAATTTCATAAGGTTTTATAGCCAATTGCTAACCTAACACTAACGCTCCTTTTGTATCTAGGCTTGGGGCTTATATTGGCAAAGTTATTTAGTATTATTTAAAATAGCAAACCTAATTACTATCCTATAAAATTTCCTCTTCAATTTTATTGGTATTCTTTTATCACATAAAAAATTTATGAATCGTAAACTGGCTATGTCAATCGGGTCCTATTGACTAGGCCCTGTTGATGCATGATTTGATGCATTGACGTGGTCCCACCGATGTAGTGTCTATTTTTACCTATAAATATGCACTCATCCATCATGTTTATGGGGTATCTTATCATAGTTGTAGCGAAGCTCTTTAAATTTTATCATTTGAAAGTTGGAATATTTTTCTAAGTGCTCGTAGTAGGAGTCAAGAGTATATGGATCTTTATACGAGCACTATTGTACCTAAGCACAACAGTGTATGCGACAATAAATATAAGCTTTTTGATAAACCTTATAGAACTTTGAAATAGAGTAATTATTTATTTTATGCATTTAATGTTTTACGTAATTTCCTTTGATGCTTTAAGTAATTAAGCTAAATTAAGCTAGACAAAATAGTGATTTATTAAGCACATAAGTACAACCACTTCGTGCATATGCTTAGCACTTGATAATTCCAATAACACTTAACATTAGGTAACCCAATAGTCTTAAACGTGTTTAGGATATGGCAAGTGGGAATGGATGCTTATGTTAGGATTAGTTAGGTGTAGCCAATTAGATTAAGTTAGCAATTTAATTATCTTATTTTATTCATTATTCTTTATCCTTAAGCAACTTAAAACATAAAATGCAAAAATGATAAAACTCATATGCCTTAGTTGCACTTAACCATATGTTTGCATTTCATAGGTGTAGTTGGGAAGACAATGATTCCAATGATTAATGTCACTTCCTAGAGACCTATGTGCTTAGAAGGCTATATGTCCATGGAATTCAACCAAATCGCATGTGAATGCTTAGTGATTCATATGGTTGGATGTAGGGGGTACTCGTTGTTCATCATTGGCATAATTTCTGAGGACTTGTAGTTTGATATGTTCACTGTCTAGGACTTAGTGAATATTATTTAGAATCATTGGATTAAACCCTAAGGTCATAATCATTCGAAAAATTAAATACATAATAATTAATCAAAACTATACTACAAGCACATTGAGAAATAATTTCTAACAAAAATGTCTTCTTCTCACAAGTAAGACGATTCTAAGTCAACAATATCACAAGAATGCAAAGTGGTGTACACTCATCCTGATGAGTTTGTACCCAATTTTACTTATGTCCTCGATCAGGATGAGCAAATGTGATGGTGAGACATGAAGGGAAATCTTGTATTGCCAGCTAACTAATCTATTCCCAAGATGCTGCTCCAAACCCTTACAAGGTTAGACATTAAGGACCTTCATGGAGAGTACATTGTGGAAGATCATGACTTCTAGGACTACTAGCCAACTAAGACACAACACAAACAACATTGACAATAGGAAAAGCACTGCAAAGACATGAAGGGAAAATAGTTTACTAACCCCTTGTTCCTACTAGATCAAATGGATAATGAGGAACCTCTTTCTAAGGGTTCTCAACATGAAGACTCTACACCTCTTAACTCCAATGAAGGAAAGCCAAACCCAAATCCACAATCAGTAATTAATAGTCCCAATTCAAGTAACAATGAGTCCCATGGTCATGGGAACTCTAAGAAAGGGATTCAAAGTGAGGACTTGGACAAGCATAATGATGATCAGTATAAGGATCGTGGCCATCAAAAACAAAGGAAAAGTGGCAAACACCATGGTAGTGGTGGTCCTCCTTTCTCTTCATCCTCTTCATCTAAATCAATTTCTTCCTTTGAATCTGAGCAAAACCATAGACAGCAGGACAACAATGATAACCGCAAAGCCCACCATGAGTGAAGGGATGGCAGAGGATATCATAGGTGTCATCAAGATCATGATGATAAACTCTACTAGCCACTTGAAATATGTTCAACATCACAGAAGCTGTTTGAATTCCTACCATGCATATCAAAGATAATCGAATCAAGAGGCTAGACATGAACAATATCCCTAGATCTGAAGGGGGATATAACACAAATCCTCAAATGCATTTACAAGCCTTTTATGATGCATGTGCCTTACAAAGTATTGAAAATGATTGGAAAAAGCTTAATCTATTCCCCAAAATACTCACCAAGGAAGTAGAAAGCTGGTACTAGTTCCGGAACCAGAATCAATCTATCAATGGAGTACAATGCTAAACCGATTGAATAACAAGTATCAGATGTACTGCAGAGTGTCAAACCAACAAAGGAAAATCCAAGGCTAGAAGTAAGGAATACATGAACCCTTGGATGCCATCATGAACAAATATTATTCATTATTACGTTGATGCCCTAGCCATGATTTACTCTTAGTGGAAACAACTTCACCATATCATAGATGGGCTTCACTCAAAAACATGAAGAACCATTGGGGTCTATGCCCAAGAAAGATTTTCAGAATTAAGAGTCCACTTAGATGCAAAGGTTGATAGAGTAGGTAGAAAAAGAAGAAGGAGAGTTGAGGAAATGCAAAAAATGTAGAAGAATACAACATCAACAATAAGAAGGTCTACTTCTATGACAGTGAGAAGGAGTCACCTCTTCATGAGGTGGTGTAATGGATGACCTTACCGATTCAAAAATTTATGTTTGAAATTTCAACAAGTGTAGATAAATTATGGGATTCATTAAATGAAAAATTCCAAACTACTCTAAAAATTGCAAAAGGATTAAAAGAGTAGATTAGTGATCATGACCGCAAGAGGAGGAAAGAAGTTGAATGTGCCTACCAAAGGGGTAAGGGAAAGGATGTGGCAATGGAAGAGGTTGTGAAGTCAAAATTAAATGATGATGGTGGGTGTGAAATTTTCCAATATGAACATCCCAAGGGATGTTGCCCTGTTATGTCACACTTATAGGAATCTAGGGTGTATGCTCTAAATCCTAGACTAGCATGAAGGCAAGCACCCAAAAGGTTGCCTTATCCTCAAGGCAACCCAAGGCAATTCCACCAACAAAAATAGGATTATTATCCAAGTGTAGCTCGACCACAACCATATAAATAGTATCAACTATGGCAACACCCACAATTGTGGGGGATGCCACTACCAAGATAGCAATACCCTTATAGGCAGCTAGATCCATATGGGTACTATGTTCAGCAACCAATGTCTCCACGTGACTCTTGTAGTCACACTTCTTTTTAGCATCACTACTACCCTTCAAAGTATTACATAACTCATTCTCCATCTATAAGAGGGGAAATCCCATATCCCCATCATCCTCCTCATCCTTCAGCACAAGCTCCTCCACCCTCAACCCAATTACCACCTACTCCATCTATGTAGGGTGAGCTTCTAGCCTAGCTGCAACAATGTATTACTACCAAGGCTATTAACTTATAGTTTTCTCCTCAACCAAGTGGTTTGAAAACAAAATCCCATAAAAGACCATTCTTCTAAACCAATAGGCCTACTAAATCCTCACCTACTTATGTGGTTGGTCACCATGCTCCTTCCTTATCCTTTACAAGTCATCAAATCAAGAGTCCTTAAAACCAAATGCCTCCCAAGGTCTTCATTGTTATGTTAACTCATGTCACATCTAATCGAATCTGGGTTGGCAACCTTCCCAAGAAATTCGCTAATCCTAGAAGTCCACTTATCTATTTGTAGATTTCTGGAAATAAACCATGTAAAGATCTTAAGGATTTAGGTTCTGGTGTTAATCTAATTTCTCATGAGATGTATACTGCCTAGAATCTACCACCTCTCAAAAAGAGCAATATCATATTAGAATTGGCAGACTAGTCCTTCACTATTCCATTTGGACTAGTATAACATATTATGCCCACTATTTGTGGGTGGTTTTATCCTACCAATTTCCTAGTAATCAAAGTTGAGAACTACAAAGGATATTTTCCAATTATCATGGAAAGATCATGGCTAAGTACTATTGATGTAAAACTAGGCATTAGAGATCTTTTCCTAGAAATTTCAAAGGAAAATGCATTAGCAAAAAATCACGAAGAAACAAGTTCCATGCATCGCATACAATGATACAAGGTGCAACTGTGTGTAGAAACTATGGTCTATGAAAAGAGTATGCATTTCTGCATGTAGGAAATGTGTAAATGATATAGATATTCAAAGGTTCCTATACATAGCAACCAAAAAATAAGAAGACACCCAGTGGCTGACAACTGATCTTAGAAGAAGCATACTTTGCATGGAACCTACTAAGAGCCTAAAATGTGCCTATGTTAAAAGCATGGATGAATTGGAGCGAGTTCATCATGAACTCTCTGATGATGTAAATGATGATACCTATTGGGAAGAGTTGAAAGTCCCTAAAACTTTTAAATAAAAGCCTTTAGAGTTGAAAACTCTACCTACCAACATGAATTATGTATTTTTAAAAAATGACAAGCTAGTAATCATCAATGCCAATCTTGCTCCTAAATAGAAATAGATGTTGATAAGGGTGGTCAACAAATGGCAAACAACCTTTGCTTAGTCATATCCTAAACTCATAAGGATTGATCCTAGGATATGCCAACATCGTATCCACACTAATCTAGCCATGAAGCCAAAGAGAAATCCACAATAGCAGTTGAATCCCAAATTGAAGCAAATTGTTAAAGAGAAAATTGAACAACTCATCAAGGTGGGGTTTATCTATCCCATTGTGAATAGTGAGTGGGTTAGCCCACTCGTGATTGTGCTAAAGAAAGGTGGCAAGTGGCAGGTTTGCATCAACTTCCAATTGTTCAATATGGCAACATTAAAAGATCACTTTCCATTATCATTTCTGGATTAAGTGTTGGACACTATATCTAGGCATTGCTATTATAGCTTTCTAGATGGTTATAATGGCTATAACCAAATCCAGATCATGCTAGAGGATCATGCCAAACTAACATTCATGAGTTCCTAGGGGAATTTTGCGTATCAAAAGATGCCTTTTGGTCTGCAACATTCCAGTGCTTGGTCTTAACCATTTTTCAGCAACAAATTGGTTACAGGGTGGAAGTCTTCATGGATAACTTCTCCACCTATGATTCCACATTTGAGATAGCCTTAAACCACCTTGGGGCAAGTGCTGAAAAGGTGTGTGGAGACAAATCTTTGTCTCAATTGGTAAAAGAGCCATCTAATGGTCTGGGAGAGCATTGTACTAGGGCACAAAATTTCTCAGGCAAGGATTAAGGTGAACCCTAAAAAGATAAGGGTCATCCAAGGAATAACTCACCAACTAGAATTTGTTAAATATGTTTGCTCATTCCTTAAACACATTGGCTACTACCAATGTTTTATAGAAAATTTCTCTAAGATTGCAAAACCATTGGTCAAGCTTACAAAGAAAGATGCTCCATTCATCTAGACCAATGAATGAAAAAATACATTCCATAGCCTCAAGAAAAAGCTCATACAGACTCCAATTCTATGACCACTTGACTGGTCCATACCATTTCATATAATGATAGACACATCAAATTATGCCTTAGGAGCCATGCTTATGCATTTGGACAACAAGAAATATCCATATTGCATCCACTACGCAGGTCAAAGCATTGTTGATGCACAACTAAATTACATCACAATAGAGAAAGAACTAATGGTAGTGGTATACGCTCTAGAAAATTTTAGGTACTATGTGCTTGGATACAAAGTATTTGTGCACACTAACCACAATGCCATTCACTTCCTCATGAACAAGCCAATAGTAAGCCCCCATGTCATATGGTGGTTGGTGATCTTGCAGAGTTTAATCTTACAATGGTAGATTGAAATGGAATTAAGAATGTGGATGCTGATCACTTATCTTGGTTAAGATGGGATAACAAAGAGGAGAGAGCCCACTCTCTAATCAATTTCCTAATGAACTCCTCTTTATAAGTGTAATAAATGAATAAGTATCCAATGAACCAAAGTGGTATGATAGAATCCTCACTTATCTTCTCACTCAAGAGATGCCATAAGATCTAGACTACAGGAAGAAATAACAATTTCTTTATTAGGCCAAATGCTTCATGGCACTGATGGTCTGGTTCATTGGTATGTACCTGATGCTAATTAACTACGCATTCTATAGGACACTCATGAGGGTCCTTGTGGGGAACACTATGTTGGAAGATGCATGATCATTAGGATCTTGATGGTAGGGTATTATTGGCCAATAATTTTTAGGGATGTCCACCAATTCATCTGATCTTGTAAACGTTGTCAATGAGATGGTGGGATGACCACTCGAATGGAGGGACCTCAATAGTGGATTTAACCACTAGAATCCTTTGACATGTGGGGCATCAACTTCATGGGTCCCATCATGGCCATGTCAAATGGAAAGACATACATAATCATTGTCATTGATTACTACACAAAATGAGTAGAAGCAGTAGCTATCATCAACTATACATCATCTGCTATTGCTTGATTTTTTCAACAAAACATTGTAAATAGGTTTTGGGTATCATGTACACTAATTTCTAACAACATAACCCATTTTATAGGCACTACCTTTCACAAGTTGATGAAACACTTAGGGGTCAAACATAAACTAAAAACACCCTACCACCCCCCAAGCCAATGGTCAAGCAAAAATTACTAACAGGGAGATTATAGATATCTTAACAAGAACTGTTAGCAAATATAGAAGTGATTGAAGCACAAAAATCAATGATGCCCTTTGGGCCAACTGCTCAACATGGAAACTTCCTATAGGCTACTCTCCCTATGAGCTAGTGTATAGAAAATTACCAACACTTCCTATTCAATTTGAGCTATGTACACTTTCAATAGCATGTGACCTTGACCTTGACTTTAGCCTAGCACAAAAAGAAAGATTAATCAAACTAAATGTGCTAGGTGAAAATCAATTAGTAGCCCTATCCTTGAATGAAGTACGCAAGGCATTTAGTAAGCAACAACATGACTTAAGAATAAGAAAAGTCAAATTTCAACCTAGAGATAAGGTTCTCTACTAGAACCCCACACACATACCTCAATGAACTAAGTTCCAAACGTTGTGGAAAGGGCATTACATCATTCATGAAACTTTTACTTCTGGGACCATGTTAATTTATAAACCTGAGAGCCAAAACAAAAAACAACTGGTCAACACATGACAAGTTACACCTTTTCATGAGCCCAAGCAAGCCAATGGAATAAATGCCTCAATAGATGGACAACCTCACTCAATTTTTTGGATCTCCTCCTTACAACTTAGTCATGGGGAAGATGGCCATCCATGGTAACTATATGAGTGGCTCCTTAGTTTTTCTACTTTTTTGTTTTATACCTTTTTATTTTACACTTTCTTTGTTTTTACTTTATTAATTTTTCCAATTTTTATTTGACAACATCATTCATATGTTTTGTTTTTCTTCAATATTTTACAATTTATTTTATATTTTCCTTTATTTTGGTGTGATTTTCTCATGATTTTTTCTTTAAAAAGGCCTTATTTCCAATAGGACATAGTAATGCTATAGTTGTTTACTAATGGTGGTTTATACTTAATGTTTTTTATTACTCATTTCTAGTTTCTATTTTTGAGTTTTAATGATTGATAACCAAGAAAAAGTTTCTTTTTTATGGAATAGGTAATGAGTCCATGTCATCCACCCATCCACAAACTCTATGATTTTCCTTGTTTTAGAAACCTAAGATCCCTTTTCATTAATAAAATCTTAATGAACTTATGACCTTGGTAGTTTCCAAGCTTGAGAAAGATTCAAGGTTTGAAAAGGATGTGACTTCAAGGGGATTCAATACTTTTTGTGCCTCTTTGCTTGTGTGCAAATGTGTTTTCATGGATGTCTTACCCTTCCATGTCAACCAATAACAAGAAGTTCAATAAGTCTTTCCATGGTGTGGTTCCCATCAAAAATTCCTTAAAAATATAAAATGCTCAAAAAAAAACACATGATGGGAATTCAAAGCACATCCCTTAAACAAAATACATGGGCTACAAGTACTAGAAATGGGACTAGAAAGACATGTTACCCATGCCTAAAAGTTGCCTCTAACTACGATCCTTTCTCACTTCCTACTTCTCTTTTCTTTTCAAATAAGAAACAATGATTGTCTGTGGAAGCATTCTTGTGTCTCAAGGAGGTGGATTGGTCCTAGAGTGGAAATGTGAAGTTATTGAAAGTGGTTGGTTTTGATCTAGACTAAGGTTGAACTCTATTGGATTATTTAACCACGAATTCCATAAGGGACTTCATGTGACCAGGATTGGGAACTCTATTCCACTCTTTATATCATCCACCTTCCATAACTTACCTCACTACCGATTGTCTATGCTTTCATCCAATGTCTTAGTTTCATGTATTGAAATAATTAAATAGATTCTCTAGGTTTGGTCCTTAACTTTTCGTAACCATTAATCAACTATGGGGCCCATGGACTCCCTAGTTGGGGTTATGCAAGGGCAAAAAGGGCATGTGTTACTATGGGGAGGACCTAGTTGCATATCTCATGATTTGGTTAATTTAGTTCCTTACCCTTAGATGTTGCTATAATCAAATCTTCCATGCACTCCATCGTGCATCCAACTATGTGCTCCTTAAGGCATTTTCTTCATCAAATCTCATTCTTTAATTATTTCTCAATTTTCTAAACTTCAAAACCCTCTTCTAATATTTTCATCATGTTCAAGGCTTTTTAAGCTTTCATTTGACTCAAATTTCATTCAAAAACTCCTTATATTTTTTGAATTTTAACTTGGTCAATGGTGGTCAATAGCTACATCGACTACGCCTCATTGATTTAGCACAAAAATTCTATAAATACTACCCAACACTTTGAAATTTTTTATCATTTGCTTCAAAATGAGTGGGAAGCTTTTGCAGTTTTTCAAAGCTCACAACTTTCACACCATTTGTCCAAATCACTCTGTTCTTCAACCTTGTAGCTATTGAAGGTAAGCTCTTAGTTGTGGGGGCCACAAACCTTAAGGTTTCTAACTAAAATTTTTAAAATTTTTGTAACTCCCCCAAAGAGCTAATGAATAAAATAATACTAAACCATCAATTTTTAAGAGTTCAACCCTTCCAAAAAACTCTGGTAAACCTAAAATTACTTATTAATATTAAATTAAAGAATAAAATAATAATTGAAATGATCAAATCCACCATGATCACAACTTAGCCAAGTGTAACTTTCCCAAAGAGATAAGGTATCCCAATTGTTTTGAGTTTTACATTAAATGCTAATCCTTGGTCATGTTGTGATTATAGATGGCACCAAGATCGAAACAACCGTAAGAAGAGGACCATTCCAACAAAGGGACAAATGACCTAGAACTAGAGGGAAATAGCAAGAAAGAGACTATGAACAAGTAGCAGAAACTCATGCAACGAAACCTATGCAAAAAGAAGCCCAAAGTGGAATCTATCTAATAGATTCCTAAAGAAGATGCTGCAATAGAACAATCTCAAAGAGGAGAGGTACTAGGGCCTTTACCAAGACTTGATGTCACAGTGACATAAGCCTACCTTGATATGATCAAACAGCCTCATGATGTGCAATGCTCAGTTCTCTAAGAATCAAACTTTGGACCATTCTTAGAACATGCTCCACAAGAATTCAATACATAGTTGAAAAAATCTCCCATGTGGCCAATCATCACTTTCAGTGGGGAGTGGTACATGGGAGAGACATATCTCTTCTAAAACAACCAAAAGGTAGGATCCATTGTCAGAATCAAGGACATTTAGGTGTCCTACTTGGAAGAAGTTATTATGCAAGCTCTTGGTCTACCTCATGCTAGAACCTATCTGGCAGAGATCTTCATGTAAGTAGATCCATAGGTAAAAAGGGAGTGGACTCAACAATGTTATGGGGTTAACCATAAGGAGTTTGGCATGCTCACACTGGAAGAGTGCATATACTTCAAGATAGTAGCTTATCACCTCAATCTGACAGTGAGGCCAAGCAAGGTGACTACTTTCTCCTAAAATGCATGTGTTGCTTTAAGTAGGAAATTCCCTATAAATATTCCACAACTAATATATCTAGAGATGGAAAAGCACTTCAAGGAAAATGAACGTGGAAGAAAAACCCCACCCTTTCAATGCCTTATTAGAAAACTCTATAAAAGGGTAGGGATAGTCTGCTATGAAAATGACATAATCAAGGATACTCCCATTGCCTCCTTATCTAAAATGATGAAATACAATACCCTTGATGTGTCTAAAGAAGAGGAGAAGCAATTACCACCTCCACCACCCACTCACAAAATAACATCGAAATCTCACATTGCCATGGAGTGCCTACACAAAATCCAAGAGTAACTCTTACATGAGCAGGAGTAGCAAGCAAAAATAAGTGGTAGGGATCCATTTGTATACCATTCTATGAGTCAACTCAATGAAGTGGCTTAAAAAATCAATCAAATGGAGGTAGGTGGGCCAATATTCTCAACCCAAAGAACGCAGCTACCTGCAAGGTCAAATCTAAGTGCCCAAGACGTAATGATGTCTCTTTTGTAATAATAACAATTTTCAGAAATCTTTGGAATGTTACTACCTTTTCAATGTGCTTGGAGAAGGGTGAAGAGGCAACTATCTTGGTAATGTAGCACCAAGGGAAAGATATAGTAGCAGAAGTGGTTGATGATCTAATTACCAAATCCCAAAACACACCTGCAACATCTATATTATATGTTTCTACACTTAGAGATGTGTAGACATATGCAAAAACTATTAGCAAAAGACTGAGTGTAGCCTAGCATGAGGAGTTGCTAGACCAACTAGTGGAGACTGGGCAATTAATTCCAAATACCTTTGATTTTTTTGGATAACATCACCACAACCCAATTGGAGATTCTTGAAGCAAAGGGCAAATGCATCATTCTGAAAGGGTAACTCGAAATGGCTCAAGCACAAGACCAATGCTTGGTCCCTAAGGTTACTAAATTAAGAGCCTGCCTTATTGATCCCACACTCCTCAACCCTGCATTAACAAGAGATGAAGCTTTTTAATAACTTCAAGATAAACTTAAACAAGTTGAGGTGGGGATGGTAATGATCTTCTTTGACCAGTTTGTAGATGAGGCCAAGACATATTCAATTTAGAAGGACTTGGTCCAAGTGCACCTAGAGAATGAAATGCTAACCATACAGAATTAATCGCCTACAAAATGTTGTTGTGTAGAAATAGCAAATGCAAGAATTCATCCATCAATAGTAGGAGTAGCTAGCTAGGGTAAACATTGAGCTTAGGAGATTAGCAATAAAAAATAGAAATCTCTCTATGGAGGAAGTCCATTCCTTATGCCAAAAAAATACAATTGAGATTATTGTCTAGAAGAATGAGGCTCTTAAATTTGAAAGAGTTAAGAACCACTACGATGATCAGGTTGACCTACAAAAGGAAGTTAATAAAACACACATCTAGATAGCTAAGGAAAAAGTAAATGAGATCCTTTAGAAACTCTAGTAAGGAAAAGAGGTGTGGCAACCTATCATTGATGGGATAGATGCCTACAACAAAGTAGAGATCCACATGAACGAGTTGTAGATTGAAGAGATAATAGAATACATAGAGCTTGCAAATCTTTGATATGAAAACCTAGTAATGCTGACTACTGGACAACCATGGTTAGAATTAGAGAAATAGGTAGCTAGCTTATACTTGCTATATGAGGCAAATTTCAAGCACCGCAAGAAAACCAAGCAAAAGCTTGAGACTGCAAACACTAAACTTGAAGTTCTTAGGGTAAGATTCACTGATCAAAGATTAACTGCTAAGAACCTAGCCAAAAGAATGAATGATACCAAGAACTACAAAATGAGATTAAGGTATTCAACATCAAACGTAAAAAATTTGCTGCCTGGTTTATAAATGTCAAGAAGTTATTTCCAACAATGCCATGTCCTTAGGATGTGCCCATTCTAATTAACATTGATGAAGCTGCATGGACCATGCATAATTCCAATAGTATGGAGGAGAAGATGAAAGCATTTTTGGATGCTTTTCATCTTCCACTAGAAGTTGTAACTACAATAACATAACCACAATAGCCTCAGCCACCACATGTGCCTAAATCAAGCGAAGGTCCTTCAAGACCTCAAGAGCCTCCATCACCTGGGACTATTTAATCTTCTTCATCATCTTTACATCATCAAAAGGGGTTTTATTTGTTAATTTTGTCTTGGTGTTCAATTTTGTAGTTCTAAACACCAAAATTTTTTGTAATGATTATATATCCATACACTCGAGCACTTGGTGTTTGTTTGTGTTTATCATGTCTGTCATCAGCCAATAATTCCATATCTTCCCAAATTTGTAAAGAACTTGAGATTGAGTTTTCATTTAGTCATGGGGGCATGATGAATCATAAATTAGTTGCATTGATTGGGCCCTATCGACACATGATTTGATTCATTAACGTGGGCCCATCAACATAGTGTCTATTTTCGCCTATAAATACACATTCATCCACCATGTTTATGGCATAGCTTGTCATAGTTGTAGAAGCTCTTGCAGTTTTGTCATTTGAAAGTTAAAATATTTTTCTAAGTATCCATAGTAGGAGTTAAGAGTGTACAGATCTTTATTTGAGCACTATTGTACCTAAGGATAACAATATGTGTGGCAATAAAGACAATATTTTTAATAAACCTTGCAACACTTTGAAATAGATTAATTATTTATTTTATGCATTTAATGTTTTATGTAATTTCATGTAATGCTTTAAGTAATTAAGCTAGACTAAATAGTGATTAATTAAGCACATAAGTATGACCACTTTGAGCATACGCTTGACACTCGGTAATCCCAATAATGCTTAACATTTGGTAACCCAATAGTGTTAAATGTGTTTAGGATGTGTATGGCAAGTGGAAATGGATGCTTATGTTAAGATTAGTTAGGTGTAGCCAGTTAGATTAAGTTAGTAATTTAATTATCTTATTTTATTCATTCTTTTTTATCCTTAGATGACTTAAAACATGAAATGTAAAAATGATAAAAATCATATGACTTAGTTGCACCTAACCATACATTTGCATTTCATAGGTGTAATTGGGAAGATAACAATTCCAACAATTAGTGTCACTTCCTAGAGACCTATGTGCTTAGAAGGCTATAAGTTCATGGAATTTGACTGGATCGTGTGTGAATGCATAGTGATTCGTATGGTTGGACATAAGGGGTACTTGTTGCTCATTAAACACCACTAGCCCATTTCTATTTTGACCACCCTATCTCAATTCTATTTTTTATATCTTTATTAATTTCGCCATCTTATTAAAAGATTGATACTAGGTAGTAGAACTATTTGTACTAAGGGACTTTTTAGCCTTGAATTATCACTTCTATTTCACCACTATTATGTTATTATTAAAATTGTATTCTATATATTCTATCTTATTTCTAATAATTTTTAAGGCTTTTGATTCTAGAGCATATCTTCACTTCTTCATTTTAGAAGCAAAACTTTCTTGAGTTATATCCACCATCAGTATATCATCTATAAATATCATACACCAAGGGATTTCATCTCATATTTTCTTTATTAATTCATCCATAATAATGAAAAATAAGTATCAGGTAAGTGCAAACCCTTGATGTAGATCTACTGTGATTGGAAAATTAGATGTTATTTCACAAGTTATTCTACTTTTAGTAGTAGCTCCTTCATACATGTCTTAAATCACTTTAATATATATATCAAGGATGTTTTTGTTCTAAAAGGCCCACCAAATAATATATGTAGGCACTTCATCATATGCTTTTTACAAGTCAATGAGGATCATATATAGATTTTTTCAATGTTTTCTAAATTTCTTCATAAATTATCGTATCAAGAAAATAGCCTCTATAGTAGATCTCCCTGACATAAATCCAAATTGATTTTCTAACACAATTGATTCAAGTTTAACACATTGCTCTATGATGCTCTCCCAAAGCTTCATAGTATGGCTTATTAGCTTGGATTTATCAAACCAATTTTAAAATTCCTTTTATAGACTTTTTTAAAAATTTGTCATACAATGTTGCTAAGTGGAATCAAACCTAATGAACTGTATTTTGACATGCTCTAATATTGAATATCCAATATTGAAGCCTCGTTATCAAATACCCAATATCAAACCCCAAGATGCGATTCGAATATCCAATATTGCAGGGTATATGCTAGCCTATAAATATAGTGCTTGGACATGCGATTTTGATATAGTTTTTGCATAGAGTAATGAAGTTCTTGTAGTTTAGACATTCAAGAATTAGAATATTTCTGAGTGCCTGCAGTAGGAGTCCAAGTGTGTACAAACCTTTATTTAAGCACTAATATACTTGAGCATAGCAATGTGATAGAAATAAAGATGAGCCCTTTTGATCATCCTTGCAACATTGAGAATAGATTAATGTTTCCTTTAATGCATTTAATATTCATGCACTCTACCTTAATGCACTTTAATTAAGTAATTAATTTCTAGTTATTAATGAAGACAAGCATGACCACTTCGAGCATATGTGTAGCACTTGGTAACCCAGAAATGCTTAACATTTGGTGACCCAACAGCATTATAAGCATTCAGGATGTGTTCGAAGAGTGGAAATAGGTACTTGTGTTAGGCTATCTAGGAAGTAGATTAATTAGATCTTAATTTACTCTACCTCTCATTCTTGTTCTAGGAGGTTAAACTTAAAAAATATAAAATGATAAAAATCATATACCTCAGTTGCACTTAACCATATACTTGTACCACACAAGTGGAACTAAGAAGACAACAATCATTCCGATTAGATTTCACTTCCTTCAACTAGTGTGCTTAAGGACTTAAGGCTTGTGGAGTTTGACCAGATCATGTGTGAATGCTTGTGATTCACATGGTTGGGTGTAGAGGTACCTAGCCTCTCATCATTCGCACCATTTCCAAGGATCTTTTAGTTGTTGTATGTGCTATATAGGATTTCGTGGAAATTATTCAAAACTATTCGAATGAACCCTAGAGTCATATCATACTTTAAAATAACTACAATAATTTCTAAAAGCACATTGCATTTTTATTTCCTAACATAAGATTTCTTCTTCTCATAGGAGTGATTCTCTGTTCAAGTTTGATGGAGTACATCAGTAGGTACCTCAACAGTACAAAGTGGGATATGCTCATCTTGATGAGTACATATCCAACTTCATCTTCATCCTACACTAAGATGAATAGCTACGATAGTGCGACATAGAGGGCAACATCATGTTGTCGCCCGATTAATTTGTTCCTACAATGCTCCAACAAATGCTTATACGATTAGGTCTTTACGGACTTCATGATGTGTACATAATGCAGGATAGTGACACCAAGGATTATCATCCCACTAAGGCACAACATCTTAGGGATTGATAGCTAGAACAATGCCATGAATTTGCAAAGGGAAAGTGGACAATGACTTTCCATTCTGACTAGATCAAAAAGATGATGGAGAACCCTTCTTTGGGGGTTTTCCATTCAATGAAATTCCACTTTTTGACTTCAGTGAAGGAGGTCAAAACCAAAACCTACAATCCATGATCCACAATCCTAGTTCTGGCAAGAATGGATCCCATGACAAAGGAGTATCCAAGTAGGAGAGTTAGTGTACAGATGTGAATAATAAACAAGATTGTGATCATGGTCATGATCACCAGAAAGGGGGTAGCAGGCATCATGATGGTGCTAGTCTTCCTTCCTCTTCACCTTCATCATCATCTTCTTTTTTTGGCTCTGATCACAATCATAGGGGGCACGACTATGATGGAGGTGACCAATAGGACCAGAATAATTAAAGGGACCATTCAGCAAGTCAAAATAAAGGACATAAGTGATCAAGAAAGACCCACCACCATGAACAAAGGGATAGCAAAGGACATCATAGTGTTGGCGACCGTTTGGGATGCGACCACCAACGAGTGTCCTCGAACAGGATTTAGGTGCCTGCTGGTCTCTGGCAACACCAAGGCCCAGATACCTCCAAATAAACTCAGTAGTTAATGTGAGTATGTGTATGTGTTGTTGCAGCGTGCGGTTGTGAGAAATGTAACGATTACGTGTGTGTAA
>MNCI01008287.1:162217-204404 GCA_015680685.1 Gnetum montanum | reverse complement strand
TTATATATTTATTAGGATCTATTGAGGAGTCATATCTTTGCCCCCTAATTTGATAAAATTAATCCATATTCCAAACCACGTAGATCTTCATCCTTTTCTTATCTCGGGTAACGTGATGATTTGGTCAAGCTCAATAATCGAATCATGGACAGCCGTAGCTCGCCCTTGAATACAATAGATGGCTTCTGCTATAGTTGCTGGATTGTATGAAATTGAAAATTCGGCCAAGTAGTGTCCAATCATCTCAGGCTTGATTTCAACTTGATTGAATGTCTTGCCATTGTAAACACCAATAATGCTTCCTATCATTTAAGGAACAATAATCATGTCATGAAGGTATGTTTTGATAGGTTCAGGCTTCTCACCAGGAGGAGCTTCTAGTTTTGCTTTGCACAGCTTCTTAATGAGGGCCATCAGCTGCCTTTTCAAGCTGCGTTGAAACCTTCTGCGTGCACGAGCATGGAAAAGCTTGATAAGTTCTTCAGTTTTCATGTCCAGCAGCGCATCAAGATCGACACCGCGGTAAGAGAAGTTCTTAAATGTTCTCTTCTTCAGCTACACAGTCCCAACTTCAACCTCGGTGTCCGCCATTTCTGTTCACTCTAGACAATCGCAATGCAACTGCAGACGTATCCTCGCCTTCTCTGTGCTCCACAAAACCCCCGCAGCTCATAAAACGTAAAAATTCTAGGGCATTTTGTGGATCCTCCAGCATGGGGCAATGGCTTCCATTCAGAAAATATAGAACGCTTCCGTATTCTTTGAAACCGTAACCCTAAAATGTTGCAGAGGCTTGCCATTTCTCAGCAAGAAAAACGCAGAAAGGATTATCTCCTCATCTTCACTCCTAGCTGTTGTGTAGACCATCTCTGTCTAGATTCAGTCCCTGGTCGTTCCTTGTCTCTGCGTGGATTCCTGAACTTGATCTTAGGCTTTGACAGGAAAAACAGATGCAGATGCAGGACAAAGCAGGCATTAAGGAATGGGCTGCTATTCTGGAACGTCGTTCGTGCGTGAAAGAAGCCCACGGAAGCTTCAAAATGAACATCCCTCAAACTCGATAGTTTTCACAAATGACGGCAAAAATCAAGGCTCAAAGAGTGGAACCTGGAAACGCAACACCTCTGTCGTACTCCTCCGGCACCTTTCTTCCCCATGATAAATTAGTAAACTTTCAACAAGATCATATAACCCAAGCTTTGATGAAGTCAATGGCGTTCCTCCTTTTGTTTGAATATTATTTGTCGCTTGCCTCAGCAATAGAAAACCATAGAAATACACATTTCACATTGCTGGGTGAAGAAGTCGTTATTGGTGAGTGAAAATAAATGCACAAAGCTTGGCTTGTGGTGCAAGGATTCTTGTTCCACGTGTCTACCTATGCATGCCTACGATTTTTGCAAATTGTGGTAAGTCTATGTATCATTATGTATTTTTATTCTGCATTATTCTCCATGTCTTCCAAAACCATTATTTCCCCAGAACCATTACGTCCAAAACGTTGCGTTTTCGGGGTTTTTCTGGAATCCTTCAATAATGAGGGTTGTTTAAAACCCTTGGCATCAATTTGCTCCATTTCAGACACTTGATGATTGTCTATTCTGGCAGTTAATTTTCTTTCCATCTTTGCATTCTGACTTGAAAAAGTGGGTTTAACATTAATGGATGACCAAAAATAGAGGATCATATGTTTGAGAAGACAAGTAACCAAGTGTTGTCACAACATCCCTCATAAGAGGCTACATGGTGGCTTGTTACTGTAGGCCATTTTAGATCACAATATTGCCGCTCCAACTGCAATTCTCAATCTTGTGTTCTAATCTGTTCCATGAAATGGCCTAATGTGCCAACACATAGGTACCAAAATCATGGCCTTAATAAGCCTTTGCTTACTACCTGAAGTATGCTAAATATTGTAGAGGTAGTACAAATTCCCATAAGGCATGTAAAGGATAGTTAGATCAAGAGGTTAGACATGAACAATATCCATTGGTTTGAAGGGGGATATAACTCAAATTTGTAGAACCATTCCAAGATGCATGTGCCTTGTAGAACATAGAAAATGAGTGGCAAAAGCTTAAGTTATTTTCAAGGACACTCATTAAAGAAGTAGAAAACTAGTACTGGTCCTTAGGACCAAAATTTATTATATGATGGAGTACAATGCTTGAATTATTCAATGAAAAATATCAAATGCACTCTAAAGTGTCCAATTTGAGAAGGAAAATCCAAGGATGGAAATAAGGGATACATGAACCCTTAGACATTGTCATAAGCTGATACTATTCCTTATTGCACAATTGTCTTGGTCATGGTTATTCTCAACTAGGCCAACTTCACCACATTGTAGATGGGCTTCGATCCAAAATGAGAAGAACCCTTGGCATCTATGCCCAAGGGCAACTATCAAAACTAAGTGCATGTTAGATCCAAAGATTGATTAAGTAGGTAGCTAAAGAGGAAGGAGAATTAAGAAAGAGAGAAAGTGCAAAAGAGTTCACAATCCTTCCAGTCATAAGAGGAAGGTTCAATTTTGTGATAGTGAGGAAGAATCAGCACTTGATGAGGTGGTGAATAGGAAAACCTTGCCTCTTCAAAAATTTCAATCTAAAATTATGGCCAAGGATGATTAGTTATGGAACTCCATGAATAGTAGATTTCAAGTTGTTCTAAAAATTTCTAAAGAGTCAAAAGAATAAGGTAGTGATCATGAGCCCAAGATGCACAGGGAAGTTGAACATGCCTATCAAAGAGGTAAGGGCAAAATTGCTGCAATAGAGGAAGTTGTAGGAATCGAATCTGATGATGATGATGGATGTGACACTTATGATTATGAACATCCTAAGGGATCTTGCCCTATAATGTTGCACTTATAGGAGTTTGGAGTGTATGCTTTGAATCCATAACTAGCACAAAAGCAAACACCCAGAAGATTACCTTATCCTCAAGGCAATTCTAGGTAGTTTCTCCAACAACAACAGTATTATCCAAGTGGAACTCCACCACAATCATATGAGTAGTATTAATAGTGGTAGCAACCATAGTCATAGGCCCTAGCACTACCAAGGTAGCAATACCTTTACATATAACCTTATTCATATTGGTATTACATTTAACAACCCTTGTCTCCACATGACTCTTCTAGTCACATTTCTACTTTCCAACCTCACTACTACCCTCCTAATTCTTATTGAACTCATTCTCCACATGCAAGGAGGAAAACCATCTTTTACCCTTACCTCCTCCTATTTTTGCAAATCTTCATCCTCCCTCAACACAGCTACCACCTACTCCATCTATGCAGGGTGAACTCCCAGCTCAACCACAACAACACAATACTACCAAGGCCATTAACTTACAATCAATTCATCAACCAAATGGTTCAGATACTCAATCAAAGAAATGACCTTTCTTCTAACCTCATGGTCCACCTAAGCCCTCACATACACCTACGCTTGATAACACTACCCCTCCATCTTCCTCTATATCAACTTTCTTTGAGTCCCCTTCAAACCAAACACCACCTAGGATCCATACTGTGATGGTTACTCACATTGTATCTAATTGGATCCATGCTAGAAATAATCCTAGAAAATTAGATGATCTTGGAAGTCCTCTTATTTATTTGCAAATTGCTAGGAATGAACTGTGCAAAGCTCTTCTCAATTCAGGTTCTAGTGTCAACCTAATTTCTCATGAGATATATACTATATAGAGCCTATCTTATCTCAAGAAGAACAATATCATATTAGAATTGGCAAACCAGTCCATCACTATTCCATTAGAACTACTAGAAGACATTGTGATCACTGTCTGTGGGTGGATCTATCTTGCTGATTTCCTAATGATCAAGGTAAAAAACTATAAAGGGAACCTCCCAATCATAATTGTAAGGGCATGGCTAAGCACCATTGATGCAAAAATGGGCATCAAAGATCTTTCTCAGGAAATATCTAAAGAAAATGCATTTGGGAAGATTAAGAAAAAGTAAGTTCCATGCATCGCGTACAATGATATAAAGTGCAATTGTGTGCAGAAACTTTGGGTGGTGAAACAAGCATCTATCTCTGCATGCTAGTAGTATGCACCAAAAGATGGTATTCAAAGGTGTCTATACGTAGCAGCCACAAAACAAGAGGGTACCTAGTGGCTAACCACTGATTCTAAGAGTAGCACACTTTGCATGGAACTTACTAAGAGCCTCACATGTGCATATGTCATAGGCATGGATGAACTGGAGCAAGTTCATCACCAACTCTCTAATGATGCAAATGATGATACCTACTAGGGGAAGTTGGAAATTCTTGAAAATTTCAACCAAGAGCCCCTTAAATTAAAAAATCTACTGACCAACATGGAATATATGTTCTTAAAAAATGGAAAGTTAGTAATAATCAATGCCAATCTTACTCTAGAACAGAAGCAGATGATGTTAAAAGTGGTTGAAAAATTGTTAGCAATCTTTGCCTGGTCATATCCTAAACTCACAGGGATTGATCCTAGGATATGTCGACATCCTATCTACATTGATCTGACCATGAAGCCCAAGAGATAGCCACAAAGGTAATTAAACCCCAAACTGAAGTAGATCATCAAGGAGAAAATTGAACAACCTCTCAAGATGGGGTTTTTCTATCCCATTGCAGATAACAAGTGGGTTAGTCTACTCATTATTGTGCCCAAGAAAGGTGGTAAGTGGCAGGTCTGCATCAATTTTTAGCTACTGGATATGGCAACATTCAAGAATCATTTCAAGTTGCCATTATTGATCAAGTGTTAAACACAATATCCAAACATTGCTACTACAATTTTCTAAACGGTTATAGTGGCTATAACCAAATCTAGATCACGCTAGAGAACCAAGCCAAAACAACATTCATAAGTCTCTGGGAAACTTTTGCATATCGCAAGATGCCTTTTGGTTTGTGTAATGCCCCCATCACATTCTAACACCTGGTCCTTAACATTTTTCAATGGTAGATTAGTAGTGCTATGAAATTCTTCATGGATGATTTCTCCACTTATGGAGCCACATTTGAGCAAGCTTTAAACCACCTTGAGCAAGTGCTAAAATGATGTGTTGAAACAAACTTGTGGCTAAATTAGTAGAAGAGCTATCTAATGGTCCAAGAGGGCATTATGTTGGGGCATAGAATATCACAAGTAGGAATTAAGGTTGACCCTAAAAAAATAAGGGTTATCCAAAGAATAACCCACCAATCAAAAACTGTCAAAGATGTTCAGTTATTCCTTGGACATATTGGCTACTATTGGTTATTCATAGAAAATTTCTCTAAGATTGCAAAACCATTGGTTGAGCTAACAAACAAAGATGCTTCATTTGTCTAGACCATGGAATGTGAAAAAGCATTCTAGCAACTGAAGGAGAAACTTGCAAAAACTTCAATTCTACAAGCACTCAACTAATCAAGACCATTTCATGCCATGACAGATGCATCAAATTATGTCTTGGAAGTTGTGCTTACACAGATGGATAACAAGAAACATCCATATTACATCCAGTGTGCAAGCCAAAGCATTGTGGATGCACAATTGAACTACACCACCATAGAAAAAGAATTGATGGTAGTGGTGTTTTCTCTAGAGAAGTTTAGGCATTATGTGCTTGGATACAAAGTATCTATGCACACGAACCATAGTGCCATCCACTTCCTAATGAACAAGCTAGTAGTGAGCCCTCATAGCATATGATGATTAGTGATCTTGTAAGAATTCAATCTTATGATGGTAGATTAAAAGGGCACTAAGAATGTGGTTGTTGATCACTTGTCTTGGTTACAATGGAACAGCAAAGAGGAAGAAAGCTCATTATTTGATATGTTTCATAATAAACTTCTCTTTCCTAGGGCTACAACTAAACAATTACCCAATGAGCCTAAATGATATGATGGCATTCTCACCTATCTCCTCACTCAAGAGATGCCATAAGGGTTGGACTAGTAGAAGAAATAATAGTTTCTTCACCATGTAAAACACTTCATAGAGATCAATGGACACCTCTACAAGGTATGCACCGATGGCCTAGTTTCTTGGTATGTCCCTAATGCTAATCAACTACACATGCTCCAAGATGCTCATGAAGGTGCTTATGGGGATCACTATGCTGGGAGACAAATGACCATTAAAATCCTAATGGTATGGTATTATTGGCCTACAATTTTTAGGGATGCTTACCAATATGTCCATCCTTGTGAATGTTGCCAATGAGATGGGGGAATGAATGCTCAAATGGAGGGACCTCAATAGTGACATCTAGGGCATTGATTTATTGGATCCCATCACATCCATGTCAAATGGAAAGATGTACATCATAGTGACTATTGACTATTGTACAAAATGGGTAGAAGCAATAGTCGTCACTGACTATACATCTTCTATTGCTGCTTGGTTTGTATAGCAAAATGTTGTAAACAGGTTTGTTGTGCCATGTGCATTAATTTCTGATAATGGAACTCACTTTACAAGCACTACCTTTTGGAAACTTATGTAATGCTTGGGGGTTGAAAATAAACTAACAACACCCTACCACGCCTAAGCTAATGGTCAACCTAAGGTTACTAATAGGGAAATCACAAAGATTCTAACAAAAATTGTTAGCAGATATAAGAAAGACTAGAGCACAAAACTCAACAATGCCCTTTGGGCCTACCACTCAACATGGAAACTTCCTATAGGCTATTCTCCCTATGAGCTAGTGTATAGAAAATTACCAAGACTTCCTATGAAATCTAAGCTTCATACACTTTCAACAACCTATGATCTCGACCTTGACTTAAGTCTAGCATAAAAGGAAAGACTAATGAATCTTAACTTGCTGGACGAAAACTAATTGGTGGTCCTATCATCTAATGATTTGCATAAGGCATTCAACAAAAAGTGTCATGACCTGAGAATTAGAAAATTCAAATTTCAACTAAGAGATAAGGTTCTCTATTGGAACCCCACACATGTACCTCAACAAACTAAGTTCCAGACATTGTGGGAAGGACCTTATATAATTTACAAAACTTTTTCTTCTAGGGTCATGATGACCTGCAAACCTAAAAGCCCAAACAAAAAATACCTAGTCAACATACAACAAGTCAAACCTTTCCACAATCTTAAGCCAGCTAATGCAACAAATGCCTCATCAATGCACAACCATGCTCAATATTTTAGATCTCCTCCTTTCAACTTAGTCATGGGAAAGATGGCCATCCATGCTAACTATCTAAGTAGCTCCTCAGTTTTTCCTCTTTTTGTTTCACACGTTTTTGTTTTACACCTTGTTACTTTTACAACTTTTTGTTTTGCACATTCTTCATTTTACAACTTTTTGTTTTCATGTTATTAATCTTTTCTAATTTTTATTTTACACCATCATTAGTACATTTGTTATTTCCTAAATATGTTACACTTTCTTTTATATTTTCTTTTATTCTGGTATGATTTTCTAAGTTTTTGTTAATAACTGCTAGGCACATTGGTCATTAGTTACTTGATGGTGGTATGTACTATTCAATTATTTGATTGTTGATGTCTGGATTCTAGCTTTGAACTTTTTTATCGATAACTAGAACATGGTTTCTTTTTCATGAAATAGGTAATAAGTCCACAACATCCACCCATCCACAAACTCGATGGTTTTCCTTGTTCTAAAAATGTGCAGTCTCTTTTTCATTAATAAAACTTTAACAAACTTGTGACTTTGGTAGTTTCTGGATTTGGAAAGGATTCAAAGGTTTGAACAAGGTGTGATTTCAAGGGGATTTGGTACTCTTTGTACCTTTTTGCTTACTTGGATGCATGTGTGTTTTCATGGATTCCTTACCATTCCATGTCGACCAATAACAAGTTGAATAAGTATTTGCATGGTGTCGTTTCCATTTCAAAAAAAAAGAAAAACAAACAAAAATAAAAAAATAAAAAAAAACAATGGAAATTCAAAGTACACCCATTAGACAAAATAAATGAGCTACAAGCATTGGTTATGGGACTAGAAAGACATGTTACCCATGCCTAAAGTTCCCCTCTAACTAAAGCTCTTCCTCACTTCCTACTTCTATTTTCTTCTTTAATATGGAACAATGGTTGTCTTGTATGAGCACCCTTGTGTCTCAGGGATGTGGACTAGTCTTAGAATGGTGATGCAAAGTCATTGAACATGGTTGGTTTTGGTCTAGACTAAGGATAGATTTTATCATGTCATTTAATCACAAAATTCACAATGGACTTCATGTGACCTTAATTAGAAACTCCATTCCACTCTCTCTCTCATCCATCTATGCTATCCATTTTTAACCTCATTGCTGATTTCATGTTCTTGTTTGATGTCCTAGTTTGATGTCTCAAAATTTTTAGGTAGTTTCTTTTGGATTTTTGTCTTTAACTATTTGTAACCATTAATCATCCATGGGGCCCATGGACTCCTCAATTTGAAGTTATCCAAGGTCAATAAAAGGCATGTGCGTACTTTGGTGAGGACCCACTTACATATCTTTTGGTTGGGTTAGTTAAGTTCTTTACACTTAGACATTCTTACAATCAAATCCTTTTGCATACCCCATCAATGACATCCAATTATGCACATCTTCACAACGTTTTTTAGTGAAATCTTTTTATTATTACTATTTTGCATTCTTAAATCCTCTTCAAGAATTTCCTCACAGTTATACTTTTCCAGTTTATTCATGGACTACTTATCCATTTTACTCTATTGTCAGTCTTCTTACTAACACTACTAAATGAATCACTTCATCATAATCGCAACCTAGCTGAGTGTAACTACTGACGAGACAAGGTACCTCCCAACTATATGTTATACATCACATAATAATCTATGATTTTGTTGTAACTACAATGGGAAGCATAGACTATAAGTGGGATTTTCTTCAAGAAGAATGATGTAGCAACACCATGCGATGAGGATCACTCATGATCATTGGATCTTCTCCCTTACTCTACTACTGCCAAGAGGAGTTGGATGTTAATTTTGTCTAGGGTGTTTAATTCTTTTGTCATGAACACCCAATTTTGTAAAAAAATTGTAAATCTATACCCTTGGACACTTAGAGTCTATTTGCTCCATTTGAGTTAGTCTAAATGTTAGTCAATAATCCCATACCTACCCAATATTTTGTAAGCAACTTGTTCCTCCTTTTGTTCACTCAAGAACAAGTTTTCATTCAGTCTTGGAGGTATGATGAACCATATTTTGACATGCTTTGATATCAAATATCTAATATCAAAGCCTCGATATTGGATACCCGATATCAAACCCCAAGATGCAATGTCAAATATCTAATATCATGGGGTATATCCTAGCCTCTAAATATAGCACTTGGACACATGATTTTGATATAATTTTTGCATAGAGTAATGAAGTTCTTGCAATTTAACCATTCCAAAGTTAGAATATTTCTGAGTGCCCACAGCAAGAGTTTGAGTGTGTATGGACCTTTATTTGAGCACTAATGTACCTAAGCACAGCAGTGTGATAGAAATAAAGATGAGCCCTTTTGATCATTCTTGTAGCACTAAGAATATATTAATATTTTCTTTAATGTATTTAATATTCATGCTCTCTACTTAATGCACTTTAATTAAGTAGTTAATTTCCAATTGTTAATGAACACAAGCATGACCACTTCAAGCATATGTGTAGTGCTTGATAACCTAGAAATGCTTAACATTTGGTAACCTAGCAACATTATACGTGTTCAGGATGTATCTAGAGAGTGGGAATGGGTACTTAGGTTAGGCTAGCTAGGAAGTAGATTAATTAGATCTTAATTTACTCTACCTCTAATTCTTGTTCTAGGCAATTAAACTTATAAAATATAAAATGATGAAAATCGTACACCTTAGTTGCACTTAACCATACACTTTTACATCACAAGTGGAACTAAGAAGACAATGATCATTCCAATTAGATTTCACTTCCTTAAACTAGTGTACTTAAGGACTTAAGGCTTGCAAAGTTCAACCGAATCATGTGTAAATGCTTGTGATTTGTATGGGTGGGCGTAGGGGTACCTAGCCACTTATCATAACCTATGATCTCAAGTTACCAAGCCAAGACTCTTACCACTAAGCTAACATCTCATCAAATGTTTAGTAGGTAAAATATTTAATAATAAAGTGAATAGCATCATCTTTTTATTAAACACTTAGCAAGAAATACATTTAATAGTAAAGTAAAATTCATATAAATGTTATGGGGATATAAACATTAAACATGAATTAAAATTCAAAACATTTTTTTAAACAACATTTGCCTCCAAGACATATAATTAAAATGGAACTTTATAAGTCAACATTGCTAACTAGAATCAAACTCATAACTTAAAATAGAAGTAGAACTATTTTAGCAATAAAATCCTAGAATTCTATTTTTATGAGTTCTAATTCTATTTTAAGTTATGAGTTCTAATTCTATTTTAGCAATAAAATTTCTTTTTTAAATTAATAAAATCCTAGAATTAATTTTATGAAAAAGTTCTTCTCTTAGCCCATCATTACGATGATAATTATTTATTTTTATGACAAAGTTAAGTTAACATACACCCATAATAATTTCTCTAAAAAAGCTCATGGTTTTTTTTCATTCTTTTCTTTTTATTTTTGTTTTTATTTTCTTTTTTGACGTCAAAGGTTAAGTCTACCTAGGACATGCCCAAAGGAGGTACCTAGATTTTGAACCTAGTGCTTATTAGTACAAAGTTGTGCAAGCTAACTAATTAGGGGGTGTTGGAACTTGAAATAAGTGAAACATATATACACCCTAAGATATAACTTCATATAATTCAACACTGCCTACTAGAATTGAACCTATGACCTTGAGCTTCCAAATCAAGTGTCTTACCACTAGGCAATGCCTCATTATTACAAGCTAACCAATAGGCCAATGGTCCATGCTCTACAAAAAAATGTTTCTATGTTAACTTAACATTATGAAGAAAAAAATTTATTTACTGTAACAAAGTTAAGAAAATTGGTAGTTGGCCTCTTTGCCATAATTTCAATGAAAAAGGTTATCTCTTACCCTTGATAATTATTTATTTTCTATGAAAAAGTCTAGCCAATGGTAGTTGACCTCTCAACCTATAACTAAATGAATATACCCCAAGATCCCAAGATATATAGCTAACAAGAAACACTCTGGAATTTCTAACTTTCTAACATAAAAATTTCTAACTTAACAATAGCCATTCACATAAAATTTTCTAACTTAATAATACTCACTTTCATAGAATTTTCTAACTTAGTGATACCCATTGATTATGTCTTAAATCTTTCATATTGTCATTAGCCTTTATCTAGAAAATAGATGGCATGATCATTGAAAAAATAAAAAGCAAAGAAATCTTGACAAGTCACATCTATGAACCCATATAAGTGTTGGCAACCTTATTAACTTGTAAGAATTACTCATAAGTGTTGATGAATCATGGTTTGCCAAGTGCTGATATCAGACCCTTGTTATTGGACCCCTATTATCGGACCCCTGATATTAGGTACAAGATATCAGGTCTGATGAATCCCAATATCATACCCTTGATATTGGGTACACGATATCGCGGCCTCACTAGCGATATCGGATACATGATATCGTGGTTCCTGTGTGAGCCTATAAATACAAAATGGGGTGCATGGGAAAGTAATAGGAAGTTAGTATTAGAGTAGGATCTTTTTGTCAAATTTTCCTCTCAATCCTTTCCTCAGTGCATGCCTGCAGTGTGATGATGGTAATTGTACGGCACCTTATTCAAGTGTGATGTACTTGGACACACACATGACCAGAAATAAAGATCGAGATTACTTCATCATTGTAGCATTCACTTAGTTTAATTATTTAATTGTTATTCATTACTTTCTTAATTAATATTTCTTTACCCTCAACTCCTATCCCTATTATTAAATGCAAAATGAGTACGACTTAATCACGAGCATTTAAGTGTGACTACTTGGTATCCTAGTAGCATACCTAGGATATGCACCTGGTAATCCCAATAGTAGTCATACACGAGGTCCAAGATGTATACGGATGATTAAGGAATGGATACTCATCACACTTGGGCTAGTTTAGATTCTCTTCCCCCTATGTCCTATTAGCTTAACTCTCTCTCCTTTTTCCTCCTAACTTAATTAAAGTTATTTTCTATTGCCTCTAAGAGTAGCACTAGTTTAGGACTGCATCATATACCTCACTCTAGACTAAACCATATGTGACAAAGCAAATACTAGTCCAAATGGGAAAATAGTGAACCATGATCAATGAGTAACTATCTAGATACCACAACTAGCTTGTCTGCAGAGTTTGACCGGATCGTGCGTGAAACGCTTTTATTCATATGGTTGAGTGTAGGGGTACCTTGCCTCTCATCAAGTGCCAAGGTTCTCACCTCATGAACTCTTTACAATACTCTTAACACTTACAAATTAGTTGTAAGTACTAGACAAATAAATGATAAGTTACAAATTACACAAACTTGTAAAGATTTTCTCAAACAACCTTTACGAAATCCAAATCAACATTTATGAATTAATCAAAGGACCTTACGAACTTCTCATAATTAATATGTAGGCCTTAACAACTTAAACCCCAAGAAAGCATAGGTTTGTAAATGTGCATTAACTTATAAAACTATCCAAGTGCAAGCCACAACAACCACCCTATAGGAACATAAGCCTCATGTGTCAACAAGCCTACAATTTACTTATAATCATAGGCCATTAATGATTTCAAACTAAATGAGTTACATGTTTCTATAAATAACATGAAATCTATAGTAGGTTAATAGACATATAAACTAACAAGTCATACTATGATCTTGTAAGGATCGTTTTCCAAACCATATGAAGCCCAGCTTTAAGAATGATACAAAAATTAACTTTAAATCTAAAAATATCCAAAGTCATAACAATGAGGTGTTAACCTACTAGTAAGACTTGATTTGAAAGCAACAAGTCATGGGTTCAATTCTGGTGGGCAATGTTAAGTTATAAAGTTCTAATTAAACTATATATCTTGGGGTGTACCTATATTGCAATTATTTTGAGCTTCCAATACCAAGTCATAACCTAGTGTTAAGACTCTTGATTTGAAAGCAACAAGTCATGGGTTCGATTTGAAATGCTAAGTTAGAAAGTTCTAATTAGACTATATATCTTGGGATGTACCTATATTACAATTCTACCTTTCCCTGCCACCCCCCTTCCCTTTCCACCCCCTCCTTGATACATAAATATGCAAAGTCATAACTAGGCACCAATTTATGAAACAAGTGAAGATTAAGTGGTGGAGATAAACAAATAAAATGACAATTACAAAAAATTAATATCTACAACAACTATAGATACCAAAAGACACATATAGATCACGAGATGCACAAAGGGAAATACTAAGATAAGCTAAGATAATGTAAATGAACCCATACAAAGAAAGAATGTTGGATGTTCTTTCTACAAAGGTCCTCACCTTAATTTATAAGCAATGATATCATAGAATGAGTTGAATGCAATTGATTGTGATAGGCACTACATTACAATTCATATCCCACCATCACATAAGGACTTCTAATTACGTCAAATTTATCTTCATTTCAAGAAAAATAAATTAATGTTATTATTGCAAATGCATACTTTCATTATCTTGTATAGATGGTCACATCAAATCTTGGTTTAAAGACTTTAAGAAAAAAAAAAGATTTCAAACCAAAAGATTTCTAAAAATATTTTCATTGAATGGTATACATAAAAAGCCTCCAACTTTGAAGTTAAAAATAACAAGATATTTTAAACTTCTATGCTCAATGTAAGAATGCTTAAAAATATTGAAAAAATTTTAAGCTAAAAACAATTTAGGATAAGATAAAAAACCTTTTGAACACCTGATATAACTAAAAAATTGAATTATTTGAAAAATTTTTGAGGTAAAATTGTGTTGGGCCTTAAAACACAAAGATAGATTAGATCAAATATCACATCAATGAAATAGCAAGGAAGATAACCACATATTGGAAGTCATGATGAAGGGAAAAACTAAAAGTAAATCTTAAGCCCCTACCAACTAGACTAAGAAAAGTGCTTACTAATCAATTTCATTTCATTCATGTATATTTATATATGTGGTTCCCTCATGTTACAACTTGAAATTCACTATTTTTTTATCTTCTTTTGCATGCAGTAGTTAGGTATCACATGGGTCATGGATGTCTCATGTTGGTATTGACAATTTCCCAACAATCATCTCTTAATGATAACATGAGAAATTAAAAAAAAATGCATCCCTTCAACCAAGTTAGTATCTCCTTAATGTGTGCACTATTTAAGTTCATACCATACATCATTTCCAAGAATTTTTTATTTTTTCATCAAGACATTGAAAATTGGTTTCATTCTTCTTCCAACTCATAAATAATAAAGAAGTCTTGAAAACATGGTCTTAAGGACTATCTTTAATCCTTCTTCACTCCACCTCTTCATTTTGTAGAGTGGATATCAAACCATGTACAAACTTATTAACTAAAAGCTTTTTCCATAACTCTTGCACATGGACATCTCCAATCCCTTTACAAGATAAATTCCAAGGGGAATAATAAAGAATAATAGTGTGCTAGAAGTCCATCACTATGGTTCAACCACATGGAATTGCTATTGTACTTTGGCTTAGGATAACACATCTAAGCTCATCTTATGCATGCCAACAATGTCCAAAAACTGCTATTGAAACTTGTTCAGCTGCCTATTGGTTGTGTTAGTAGAACCACTCCATAATCATCTCTAGCTCTTCCAATTGGACTACCTCATCATAGCTATGTTGTTAAAGCTCCTATACTCCATAGTATAATAATGCATTGCACTATGCTACCATGGAAAACACCATCTCCATGATCATATTCAAATGCACTTGAGAGTTAGCCTTCCACAATGGCTCAAAAATGCTTTCATGTTCAAAATATAATGTTGTTGCATCCACTCATCAATTATGATCATCATGTTGCTCCTTAAATTTGGTAGTATTACCTATGCTTGCTATAGCTCAGCACTAACAAGAAGAATGCAATGCTTTACTCCAAACCTAGTGCCACCTCTCACATGCTTTATCTGACATAGAATTCTGAGTTCAAAATGCAATGTAAACCATAGGTTCCTTCATATCTTCATAGTTCTAGTAAAGCTTTTGTCATTGGTCTCTAAAATCAACAAATAGCCACATCATTTCTATAGGTCTCCTCCTTCTAGCACTCTTGAAAACCACTACACCACTATTTTCTTCATTGTTAGTAACGCCTTGCTCAAATGTAGGTGTGCTTTCCCCACTTATTTTTAGATTTGTGTTCCTCGTCTATGCCAAGATCACTTGCAAATCATTAGTCCACCACCACCATCGCTTGTTGAACACGTTGTGATAACATATAATAGAGAGAGATTCTTGTCTATGTGAGGATCAATTGCAAATCATTAGTCCACCACCACCATTGCTTTTTGAACACGTTGTGGTAACATACAATAGAGAGAGATTCCAAATGGAGTAGAATCTCAATCTTGCACATCATCTGCCAAATAGGTTAATCAAAGTGGTCATGCACCTTTTTAGTGCATATAGCATCTCATTTTCTTATGAGAAAAATCATAAACCAATTCACATTGGTTCATGGGTTCATTCATGTGACCCATCCATGTACATTCCATGAATATCTTAACCATGCTTACGTGTGTCCTTAGGTCCCATCCCTGCCTACTAGCAAATGCTTATTGGTAGGTAAGGATGGGACCCAAGGACACATGTTTAAATCATATAAAAATATTTCATGTATCAACCAACCTAGGTAGAACATTGATATGTAATTACAATAATAAGTACAAAATTGAGTGTTCAATTTTTTTCTTTTACAAATTCCATATCTATTATCAATTATACTTTAAATTTTTGCACCACATACACTATGTATGGCCATGTTTATATACCATGCATACTCGCATCTACCATCCATATGCTACATAGCAAATATGGATCAGCATATGGTTTGAGCCTTGAACACTTTTCTATCATTGTGATATCCACACTAGCTTTGATGAATTCATTATAGTATCTAATCTCTGATAAATTCATTGTAGATCCTTCACATTGGTAGAATGGCCTACACCTCAAATCCATGCATGGCAAAGCACCATTAACGCTTACTATGCAAGCCACAACCTTTCCTTCCTTATGTGTGTCATGGATTCAGTCCAGTGTATGCCATGGCTCCTCCATTTCATCTTTGATGGTGTTCACTTGTACCAAAAATGCCTCTAGACTTTGATTCATCATTTTATCGTAGATGCTGCTTAGCACATTGATCTTGCCAAATACATCTTTGTAGGTGTTATTATTGACTTCCTTCCCAAGAATGTTTGAGAAAGTAGCTTGTTTAAATATGCTAAGCAACAGAACTTGTACATGCCATAAGGGATGCCATGATCATGCTAGGATTACACCACTTTCCATTGTTATATCTATGACTCCTTCTACATTGAAATCTTAATCCTATTTCACTTCCACTATCTTTTTTCAACCCTATTACTATTAACTACCAATGCTTGCCACTTTCACTTTGCTTATTGGCAAAGCCAGCCAATAAGTAAATCCTGTTGTTGCCAAATACAAATTTGAATGTTGCTTCTACTTCTCAATAATAACAATAAATGAGAAGCATACAAGGTGAGTTATCAAACACAATAGCTACAAAACATAGCATAACACTGATCAACTTCAAATCTAACAACATGGATCTACTCCTACCAAAGCTTTGACACCACTTGTTAAGCCTTGAAACACAAATGCAAATTAGATTAAAAATCACATTAATGTAACAAGGAAGATAACTACATATTGGAAGGCATAGCAAAGTAAGAAACTGAAAGCAAGTCCCAAGCCCCTATCAAATCTAGGTAAACTCTCAAGGCTATCAATTTCATTTTCTTCATGGAGATTTATACATGTGGTTTCTTCATGTTACAAGTTAGCATTCACTGGTTTCTTCATGTTATGAGTTGGCATTCACTCTTTCCTAGCCTTTTACATGTCATATGATGCTTGGGTGTCACATGGGTCATGGGTGGATCATGTTGTCATTGACAAATTCTTGACAAATTATTTAATTCAGAAAACTATTTACTTGAGAAAGGCATCGCCTTTCAAAAAATGTTTAAAATGAAATTTCTTAAAAATCTTTTTAGGCTTCCCTTCTTTGAAAATGTTCAAAGTAAAAGTGTTTTTCAAGTATTTAATGCTTGAGGTAAACCATTGTTTTTTTTTTTTTAGTTGAACGAAGATGAAATCCATTGAGATAGTTTTTTAATCCTAAATAAACATGAAATTGGTCTAATTTAAAATCACATTGATGAAATTAGAATTGAATGTTAGAGGCGTTGTTATTACAAGGCATATTTTACCACTAAGCAAGTAAACTCTCCCAAAAAATTTAATTGAACTGGTAACCTAAAATTTCAATATCAAGAATCTTAGCACTGAGGTAAGAAATAGCTTTTATAAAAGCCACCTAAACTTCAATGGTAAAGGGCATTTTGTTAAGTTAAAGGATTTGCATATAAACTTACTAAAAAGGAACATGCAGAGTATGACATCCTATCCCCAGATGTCATGAAAAATACCAAATATACAATATATTTGACATTATGCGTACAAAGAAAATATATCAAATGCGAAATATATGTGATATTCAACATTATGTAAAAAGGAAGTAATAGGAAAAATGCAAAAAGAGAAAGAAAAGAATGCTTTATTGATATGGAATAGCATATCTGGATTATGCTTTGAGAGTGTTCCTTGGTGTTTTCATCCTTAGGCATCCATCCCTTAGAGGCAATCCAGCACTACGACCATGATTAGACCTATAACTTGACCAGAAGAGATGGCTAGTCCACTTCTTATCCCACTTCACCTAGCTCCTGTGACTTGCTTGTACCAGCTCTGCCACTCCATGTTGACACAACCTCTAACCCTAGGTATAAATGCCTTAAGTTAAACCCCCAAAGATTACCTTAAGAGACACGTCTATTATTATAACATGCCCTTTCAGGTCTTAATTACAACTGCCCTTTCAGGTCTTGTTATGATAACAATAACACTTATTATGAAGAGACACCATCTTTGTTATGCAACAACATTATTTGGAAATGGGGACATGATAATATACCCCCCTTAGGTTTTGTTTGTCCTCGAATGAGTCCACATTCCTTGTCTTTTTTTAGATCCAGTACTTCTTCTATGATCCTATGCTCGAAGAATTTAATTTCTCCTTTGAACTTGAAGTTGTTTCTTACTTATTCTACAAATAAGATATATGTGAGAAGAATTATATGGAAAATTAAATATTACTTTCTTGATACTTACTTCGTTTTCTAAGATGATGACAAAAGGTAAATTAAAGATTCATCAACCACCAATCACCAATCCTAACCAAGGTCACACAAAGTGCAACTTGGATCTGGTTACCCAAGTGAAGGCAAGGCAAATTCTTTATTCCCAATTTTTGTTATCATAGATATTTTACTTATCTAATTAAAATATAAATTAAACAATGAATAAAATAATAAGATCATCAAGAAAAGTAAGGGTGGGATACTTCCTAATCTTGATCAACCTTATGAATTGATGGAAATAATTGTAATTCTGCCATAAGTGGTATATCATTAGAAGGTCTTATTCTAGATGGCAAAGCTTGATCTTGATTCTTATCAACTTCTTCTTTAAAAATTAACTCTAGTAATTTGGTAACTTGGAAGAATAGATCATCATTCCAAATATAATCTATGGTCTTAATGAAGAATGATGTTAACCCATCCTCATTAATCATAGCAGAGTAATTAGTAAACTGTGGTTCTTAATGAGTACTATCCATCAACATCATCTATTCCTAAATTCTAGAATTTGATTTATCTACTAATATTCAAAGTAAGAAAAATATGCAATGGCTAATGGAATTGCATGCTGAATTGATGGAAACATCTTCTTCAAATCATGTTCATCTTCCAAAGATTCCTTTATACATCCATATTTGAAGAATTGATAAGCACCACTTCCAAATTTTATTTTTATTCTTGGATTCTCCTTTGATTCATTTCTCTTCATGGGTGATGAGTCGTCATTGGTTGGCTACATCGACGAGGCCTTGTCGATGCAGTCGATCGCATCAACAAGGCCTTATCCACAAGGCCCTATCAACACATCTCAACTTGCATCAATAAGGCCTCTTTGATGCAATCAACCACGTCAACAAGGCCTCATCCATGAGGCCCCATCAATGCATCTCAACCTGCATCGACGAGGCCTCGTCGACACAATGTCTATCCATTGCCTATAAATACATGCATACTAGCCGCATTTATGGGGAGTCCAGATTTGAGTAGTAGCAAAGCTCTTGCATTTTTTCCATTCAAAAGTTAGAATTTTTTCCATAAGTGCCCACAATAGGAGTCATTGAGTGTACTAATCTTTATTCGAGCATTGTTGTACCTAAGCACGATAGTGTGGGCAGTAATAAAGATGAGCTTTTTGATAAACCTTGCAGCACTTTGGATAGAATACCTATTTTATTTATGCATTTAATATTTTCAATTATTTATTAAATGTTTTCAATTAGTTATCAAATATTTTCTAGTTATTATGTTAATGAGACAATTAAGAGAGATAGATTACACACATAAGTATGAACGCTTTGAGCGTAACACGTATTTGCTTGGTAATCCCAACAATGTTATCACTTGGTATGCCCAATAGCATAGCGTTTGGTCACCCAGTAGTGGATACGTGGGTTCAAGACATGTATGAAAAGTGGGAACGGATACTTATGTTAGGGTTAGTTAAATGATTAGTTAATTAGTTAATTTATATTAGTTAATTAAACTCCTTTTATCTACATTTTGAGAACCAAAATATAAAATAAAAAATGATAAAAATCAGATGCCTCAGTTACACTTAACCATACCAACATACATCACAAGTGTAATTGGAAGGACAACGATTGACCTTAAGGCTAGATTCACTTTCTAAAGGGCTAGTGCACTAGAAACGATAAAGTTTGTGGAATTTGACCAGATCGTGCGTGAACGCTTGTGATTTGTATGGTTGGCCATAGGGGTACCTCGCCGCTCATCATTGGCACCATTGCCGAGGACTTTGTTTGTGGAATGTGCACTATTTAGGTCTAGGTGGATACCACTAATATCATTGTGTGAACTTGAAAGTTAATAACATTCCCACTATACATAAAATATAAAATCATGCTCACAATTTCATTTTATTTTACAAAATGTCTTCTTCTTCTCATAAGCCTGAAGATACTAAACCAACGGTCCCACAGGAATGCAAGGTGGTATACACTCATCTAGATGAGTTTATGTCGAATTTCACCTTCATCTTACATCAGGATGAACAGATGCAATGGCGTGATATGGAGGGCAATGTTATTTTGCCCTTTGATAGATCTATGCTTGAAATGCTACTTAAAACCCTTAAGACGTTGGGCATAGCAGGTCTTCATGAAGAGTATGTTGTGGATGGATACAACACTCGAAACTATCATCCCACTGAAACAAAACATAAGTAGGATAAACGTCAGGAGAGACTCCATGAAGCCATAAAGGTGAAACATTACAGTAGTTTCTTGTTCCTACTAGATTAATAGGGCAATGAGGATCCTCCCTTGGAAGGTTCTCAACATGAATATTCTCCACCCCCTATTATTGATGGTGAGGGTGTGAACTTGACTATGTGATCAACTATTCATAGACCAAGTTCAAGAAAGAGTGATAGCCAAGGTAGGGACTCGGGTGAACATCGCAATAACAAGGGATCTAATGATGGAGATTGTAAAAAGTGTAAGAGTGATGGTAGATACCGCAATGGAAGTGGTGGTCCACCTTCCTCTTCATCCTCTTCATCTAATTCTGAACATTCCTCTTCATCTAATAGTTCTCATGAAAGCTGCCATCAAAACAACCATGATGAAGGTGATTAACGAAATAATAATGATTGTGAAGGCTACTAGAACCGAAGGGGTGGCTAAAACCTTCATCGGCATCATCAACACAGCAATGATGATGAAGCTTTACTAGCAACTTGAAGTATGCTTAACATTGTGGAGGCAGTAAGAATTCCAAATAGGCATATGAAGGTAGTCGAATCAAGCACCTAGATATGAACAATATCCCAAGATTTGACAGGAGATATAATTCTAATCCGCAAATACATCTACAAGCTTTTCAAGATGCCCGTGCCTTACAAAACATTAAGAATAAGTGGCAGAAACTCAAGATTTTCCCAAGGATAGTCATTAAGAAAGCTAAAAGTTGGTATCGGTCCTTAGAATTAGAATCTATCTAAAGATGGAGTACCATGTTAGAACTATTCAATGACAAATATCAAATGTACTCTAGAGTGTCTACTCTGAGAAGGAAAATCCAAGGCTAGAAATAAGGAGCACATGGACCCTTGGATACCAGCATGGGTCAATATTATTCACTCTTACATAGATGTCCTAGCCATGGTTACTCTCAAAGGGAACAACTTCACCACATCATAGATGGGCTTAGAGTAGAAACAAGAAGAACCCTTGGGATGTATGCCAAGAGCTTGTCAAATCCAAAGGCTAATTGAGTAGGTAGCAAAAGAAGAAGGTGAGCTACGAAAGAGGGAGAGTGTTGAAGAGTATAATAGGGATCCATCCATCAGAAAACAAGAGGTCTGATTTTGTGACAAGGAGGAGTCACCACTTGATGAAGTGGTGAATAGAATGAACTTGCTGATCCAAAAATTTGTTTCTACATTTTAGCCAAGGTTGATAAGTTATGGGAATCTTTGGATGAAAGGTTTCAAACTGCTTTGAAGATTGTTGAAGAATCCAAAGAACAAAGTAGTGATCGTAATTGTAAACAATGAAAAGAAGCTGAATGTGCCTACCAAAGAGGTAAGGGCAAAGCTATTGTAGTAGAGGAAGTTGTGGAGTCTGACATTGATGATGAAATTGAATGTTACATCTATCAATATGAACATCCAAAGGGATGTTGCCTTGTGATGTCACACTTACACGAGTGTGGAGTGTATGCATTAAATCCTCACCTAGCACGTAGACAAGCTCCAAGATGATTGCCTTAACCTCATGGTAGTCCAAGATCGTTCCACCAACAACAACAAGTTTACTACCCAAGTGGAACTCCTCCACAACCTTATGAACAGTACCAATAGTGGTACCAACCACAATCATGGGGAATGCCACTGCCAAGGTAGCAATACCCTTATAGGCAACAAAATCCATACAGGTACTATGTTTAGTAACCCATCTCCCCTAGAAGCTTGGCAAGTCATGCATCATTCTAGCATCACTATTACCCTCCAAAATACCACTGAACACATTCATCATCTACTTGAGGGAAAAATCCATATTTGTATCCTTCTCATCCTTCACATCCCTCTACACCTACACCTCCACCTTCAACTCAGTTACCTCCTTATCTATTCTTGTAGGGTGAAATTCCTCCACAGCTATAGCAACGAAATGCTACAAGGGTTGTACTCTCACAACCAATTTTTCAACCAAGTGATCCAGATAATCGATCAAGGAAATAACTTTTCTTTTGGCTCAGTAGTCCTCTCCAGGCCTCACATCCTACTCTAGATAATCGCCCTATATCTCTAGTACCCTCATCCTCTGCATCAAATACCTTCAAGCATCCTTCAAACCAAGTGCTTCCTGGGATCTGCACTATAATGCTAACTCATGTTGTTTCTGACTGGATCAAGGCTGGCAACCTTCCTACAAAAATATTTGATCTAGGAAGTCCACTCATCTTTCTACAGATTGCTAGACAAGAGCCATGCAAGGCTCTTCTTGACTTTGGTTCTAGAGTTAACCTCATCTCCCATGATATGTACAAAGTCTGGAACCTACCACCTCTTAAGAAGAGCAACATCTATTTAGAATTAGAAAATTAGTCGATTATGGTCTCTTTGGGATTAGTAGAGGACATTTTGACCATAGTCTATGGGTGGTCCTATCCTACTAATTTTCTGGTAATCAAGGTGAACAACTACAAAAGTGACTTCCCCATCATCATGGGAAAGGCATTTAGCAAGCAATGCCATGACCTTAGAATTAGGAAAGTAACATTTCAACCAGGACATAAGGTCCTCTACTAGAACCCCACACATGTACCTCAAAAGGCTAAATTTCAAACATTGTGGAAGGGACCTTATATAATTGATCAAAACTTTTCCTAAGGGGTCATGATAATTCACAAACCTGATAGCACAAATAAAAAGTAGTTGGTCAATATCCAACAAATTAAACCTTTCCTAGAACCAAGATTGGCAAGTGTAAATACCACCTCACCTAATGGACACCCACATTCCATTTTTTGGATATCCTCCTTCCAACTCAGTCATGGGGGAGATGGCCATCCATGCTAACCATTACCATGGCCTCTCAGTTTTTCTACCCTTTTTATTTTTCACATTTTTTATTTTACAAATTTTTTCTTTTCAAATTTTTTTAATTTTATACCATTCTTAGTACATTTAAATTTTCTTGAATATTTTACACTTTCTTATATATTTTACTTTTTTTTTCTTGTGTTTCTTTTGATTAAGTGTGATATTTTCTCGTTTTTGCTAATAAATCTACTTTATTGTCATAAGACACAATATTGTTGTTGTTGTTTACTAATGATGGTTTGTGCTTAATGTGTGATTATCGATGTCTGGTTTCTATTTTTGAATTTTGATGTTTGATGACTTTGACATGGTTTATTTTTCATGGGATAGGCAGTGAGTCCACATCATCCACCCATCCAAATAACTCTATGGTTTTCCTTGTTTTGAGAAATTGAGGTCCCTTTTTCATTAAAGAAACTTTTAATCATTAGCGACCTTGGTAGTTCTAGACTTAGGAAGGATCCAAAGGTTGGTAAAGGGTGTGACTTCAAGGGAACTCAATACTCTTTGTACTTTTCTTCTTGCTTGAGTGTTTGAGTGTTTTTTCGCAGACTTCTTACCATTTCATACCACCCAATGATAGGAAGATAAATAACGTCATTGCATGGTGTGGTTCCCATCATTTAAAACAAACAAACAAATGATGGAAATTCAAAGCACACCCCTTTGACATGAATAAGTCCTTGCATGGTGTGGTTCCCATTTCATAAAAAAAATAATGGAAATTCAAAGCACACCCCTTGGACAAATAAAATGGCTACAAGCATTGGTTATGGGACTCAAAAGACATACACCTGTGCCTAAAGGTCTCCTCTAACTAGGCCCTCTCTCTCTCACTTCCTACTTATCTCTCCTCTTTGTGGAATGGTGGTTGTCTTGCGGGGACACTCTTGTGTCTCGAGTGGGTGGATTGGTCTTAGAGTCACAATGTGAAGTCATTGAAAGTGGATGGCTTTGTTCTGGACTAAGGATGTAACTTCTTGGGTCATTTTACCACAATTCCACAAGGGACTTCTTATGACCTTAATTTGGAACTCCATTCCACCTTCTCTATCATCCATCCATGCTACCATAACTCACCTCACTGCCAGGTCCTATGTTAGGCTCTATGTCTTAGTCTGACGTATTAGGATTCTTGAGTGTATTCTTTTGGGTTGGTCCTTAACTTGTCATGATCTTTAAATTGACTATGGGGCCCATAGATCCCTTAGTTGAGGTTAGGCAAGGGCAAAAAGGGCATGAGCCTACTATGGGGAAGACCCGCTTGCATAGCTTTTGGCTTGATTAGTTAAGGTTCCTTACCTTTGACATTGCTACAATCTTATATTTTGTATTTCCCATTGTGTAAACTGCTCAGTACTCCTTATCTGCACCAAGGGCAGGAGATAGTAGCAGAAGTGGTAGCTGACCATGTAGCTAAAGTACTAAATGCACTTGTAGTGTCTATACCAAATGTGTCTACACTCCAAGATGTGTAGACTTCCATAGGCATGGTTAGTGGAAAATTGAATGCAGCACAACATGAACAACTATTGGAACAATTAGTAGGAACCAGACAACTGACTTTGGATATCTTTGATCTTTTGGAGAACATCACTACAACCTAGTTGGAGCTGTTGAATGCAAGGGGTAGATGCATCATTTTGGAGAGGCAACTAGAAGCAACCTAAGAGCAAAATCAGTGCTTGGTCGTGGAGGTTGTTGAACTTCATGCCCAACTTGTAGAACAAGCAATCCTTGGACCGACAACGACAAAAGATGAAGCTATCAAATAGCTTTAGAAACAATTTCAAAAAGCTGAGGAGAAAACAATAATGGCCATCTTCAAACAGTCCATGGTAGAAGTTAAAACACACTTAATTAAAAAGGACTTGAATTAGATGCACCAAGAAAATGAAGCATTGACCATGCAAAATCATCGCATGTAAAATGTTGATGCTCAAAGAGATCAAATGCAAGAATTCATTCATCAACAATAGGAGAAACTTGCTAGAGTCAACACTAAACTAAGAAAATTGGCCATAGAGAACCAAAATCTATTAATGAAGGAGGTATGCACCTTGCAACAAAAGTCTGCCATTGAAATCGCTTCCTTGAAGAACGAAGCTCTCAAGTTTGAAAGAGTGAAAATTCACTACAGGAACCAGGTTGGTTTGCAAAAGGAAATTAATGAAAGAGAAATCTAGATGGCAAAGGCTAAAGTAAATGAAGCCCTCCAACAACTCCAGCAAGGAAGAGAGATGTGGCAGCCCATCCTTGATGGGATTGATGCCTAAAACAAAGTAGAGATCCTCTTGAAGGAGTTGCAGATCAAAGAAATGATAGAGTATATGGAGTTGGCCAATCTCCATTACACAAACCTGGCAATGCTGACAGTTGGATGGCCATAATCAAAATTGGAGAAATAGGTAGCTAGCTCATATCTACTATATGAGGCCGAGTTCAAACACCATAAGGACACCAAGCAAAAGCTTGATACTACTAACGCTAAACTCAAAGTCCTCAAAGGGTGATTCACAAATTAGTGATCCATCACCGAGGACCTAGCCAGATGGACAAATGACTACCAGAAGCTGAAGAACATAATGCAAGCATTTGACATTGAACACAAACAGTTTGTTGCCTGGTTTGTTAATGTCAAGGAGTTGTTTCCAATGATCCCATGTCCTTGGGATGTGTTCATTCCAACCCACATTGAGGAAGCTGCGTGGATGGTGCATGATCCCAAGAGTAAGGAGGAGAAAATGAAAACACTGCTAGATGTTTTTCACCTTCCACCTGAAGTTACTGTAGCAACAGGGCAACCAAAGCTACCTCAACCACTACTAGTGCATAAAGCCAGTGAAGGTCCCTTGGATCCTCAGGAACCACCACCGCCTAGGACTATTTGATCTTCTCCAACAAGCTTCACATCATCAAGGAATGTGTTGTCCAATTTTTGAAGAGTTGTGTCATGGTGTTCAATTTTGTGTCCTGAACACCACCATTTTTGTAATGTGTTGATCCATGCACTCAGGTACTCCATTTTTTTTCAAGTTGGTCAAGTTTTTTTTGTTAAAAGAAAAGTTAATTAATAATCCCATACCTTCCCAATTTTGTAAAAGAACTCAAGGATGAGTTTTTATTTAGTTGTGGGGGTATGATGAGTCATCATTAGTTGGCTGTGTCAACGAGGCCTCGTCAATGCAGTCGACTGTGTCAATGAGGCCTCATCCATGAGACCTTGTCAATGCATCTCAACCTACATTGACAAGGCCTCGTCAATGTAGTGTCTATCCATTGCCTATAAATATGTGCCTACCAACCACATTCATGAGGAGTCTAGATTTGAGTAGTAGCAAAGCTCTGCATTTTTTCCATTTGAAAGTTAGAAATTTTTTCCCTAAGCACCCACAACATGAGTCATTGAGTATATGGATCTTTATTCGAGCATTGTTATACCTAAGCACGATAGTGTGTGTGGCAATAAAGATGAGCTTTCTGATAAACCTTGTAGCACTTTGGATGGATTAGCTATTTTATTTATGCATTTAATATTTTCAATTATTTATTAAATATTTTCAATTAGTTATCAAATATTTTCTAGTTATTATGTTAATGAGACAATTAAGCAAGCTAGATTACACACATAACTACGATCGCTTCGAGCGTAACACGTATTTGCTTGGTAATCTCAACAACATTATCACTTGGTATGCCAAGTAGCGTAGCATTTGGTCACCCAGTAGTGGATATGTGGGTTCATGATGTGTATAGAAAGTGGAAATGAATACTTATGTTAGGGTTAGTTAAATGTTAGTTAATTAGTTAATTTAGATTAGTTAATTAAACTCATTTTGTCTACATTTCAAGCACCAAAATATAAAATACAAAATGATAAAAATCGGATGCCTCAATTACACTTAACCATACCAACGTACATCACAAGTATAATTGGGAGGACAACGATTAACCTTAAGGCTAAATTCACTTCCTAAAGGGCTAGTGCACTGAAAATGATAAAGTCCGTGGAATTCAACTAGATCATGTGTGAATGCTTATGATTCCTATGATTGGACATAGAGGTACCTCGCTGCTCATTAATGGGTATCATACATTTTGTGGAGATGAGATTTTGAGTTTTCATGTAGTTCTACCACATGATTGATTGCAAAATGAATTAATATACCTCTTTCTCATCGTTGAAAACCATTTTGTTTCATCAATTGATTCTTCAACTAATACATCGACTGATTCATTGACTAATAGTCAACTGATACTAATACATTCTTCAACTAATTTTAGTAATATTTAACAACATTATCTAATTTTAGTAATATTAAGCGCATTATCTAATTATTAAAGGTCTTTCTACCCCCTTTAAGACACTAACTTCAACAGTGTAACAAATGACATGCCATAGTGATCTTAAGGTCCCAAAAACATTAAATTCATTAGTCTCAACAAGGCACAATTAGTTATCCCTATATTATCAATTTTAAGGTACAGTTTCATGATATCATTGAATTATTGGGTACCCCTGACCTCACCATTAAGTTCAAAAAGGTGAAAATGTTGGAAATGACTATTCATATGTTGAAAATGGACATTGTATGCTCAACGTATGGTAAAAATAAACTTTGAGGGTCTCCAAGCACCATATCGAGCAAGGGGTACAAACTAATTTTTGGGATTCCCTAGGACAGATTTGACTTTACCATTGTGTCTAGAAGATTGAAATTTATATGAAACAACTCTTTGTTTATCAAAAAAGGCTTTCGAGATAAAAAATATGGCTTCTGAGGTTGAAGGCATTTGGTGTGAAAAATAAGACTTTCCAAGAGGTCACCCATCCTAGTTCTACTCCAAAACAAGCATGCTTAATTACGAAATGTTTATTCTTGTTATTATTAAGGTGTCAAATTCAAATTCAAAAATTATTTTTGTATGTTCTTAATTTAAATTCACAGTTTGAAGATGAAATTTTAAATTTTCCATTAATTGATGGGAATTTCAACTTTTTCATTGGTTGACGGCAATTCAAAATTTTCTATTGTGTCATGGAAAGTTTGCCATTTAGTACTGATGGCAAAAATAGTCATGGTGGTGCACCGATTGTGGCCTAGGTGGCTATTGGACAACATCAATGGCTAGGCATGGTGGTGATGGGCACAACAACTAGGCAACAAGGTGGCAAGATGGTGTGTGTAGCCACGATGGTGAGAGGTTGGTGCATGGTGGACAGTGTGGCTATTTTTAAGGCCTTCCTAGGACTTTCATGGCCCATTTTAGGGTCTTCACATCCCTTCCTCAAGCTTGCGTGACCCTATTTAGGGCCCATGTGGCTCGTCACTAGGTTCGCACGACTCATCACTGGGCATGCAGGGCCCATCATTGGGTTCGCATGACCTATCATTGGGCATGCGTGGCCTGTCTCTAGGTTCGCATGGCCCTTCACAGGCCTATGCGATCAATGCACACTATCGAATAGGGCTGACCATGGTGCATCCTACCAAAAGAGGTTATGATTGATAATGCTAGGAGAGGGGATGATTGGTGGCAGGGAAGGCAGTGATGTGCACATGGGAGGTCGACAAAGAAGGATTGGGCATTGTTTATTTTCTCTTCTAGCTTGTTTCTAGCACTAGTAGTGAGCAGCAACAAGGGTCCAATGGGAGTGACATGGTAGCAAAATGGTGGACGATGGCAGAGGGTGCAGGATGCAAGGGTTTTGGTTTTGGCAGCACATGGAGGTGGGTAGTAGCATGATAGGAGTGACAGCGATGAGGTAGCAGGCCATGTGGCCCTGGTAGGCAAGCCAGGGTAGCACAGAGTGGCCACAGGCCCTAACCCTAGTGGTTAGGGCCAAGGCCACTAAGCAAATTTTTTTGTTTTTGTTTTTATTTACTTTATTTTTAAATTTATTAATATATTATTTAGTTTTTTAAATTCTTTTTTATTCATTTTTTATATTTAAAATGGATTTTTAAAGTCGAGGCGTTGGGGTTTGAACCCACAACCTCCCACTTAATTTTTTTTAAATAATAATATAATAATTTAATATTATTTAATGCATGCAAAATGAAAAAATTTAAACATCAATATCTCCCAAATTGTAAGTTTGATCGAGATGAAATTTATACCATTAGAACTGTCTCAATGAGTACTACACGTTGGATATAATCTTAGGGTTCAAAAATGAAGTTTATTTTTTAGGAATTAAAAGGACCAAACTAGTCTATTTTTTTGAACTGACATTTCTAGGCTAACATATGGTAACTTGAAATCTTCTAGATTACTTGGATAGTGGATTTCAACAAAACAAGGTCAATTCATGTCATAGTTATTAATTTTCTTAAAAGAAATTTAACAATGACCCTAATCAATTAATAATTATAATAGTAAGATGGGTAAGAGTTACTTGGACCAATGTATCATTGTTTTACCAATATCTCTTATAATTATTATAATTGATGAATCTTGATGAGGTGTGATTAGATCTTCATCAGTTAATGATATCCATGAATGAATTTTTTTAGTTTATGGGATCTAGATGCTTGATCCATTATTCATTGATGAGTGGCGAGGTACCCCTACACTCAACCATACGAAATGAGTGTCGCACGCGCGATCCGGTCGAACTCCGCAAATGGACTAGTTGTGGTATCTAGATAGTTAGCCTTAGGTTGCAGTTCGCTGTCTTCCCATCTAAACTAGTTTTGCATATGTCACGTATGGTTTAGTCTAGATGAGGTGTATGATGTGTTCCTAAATCTAATGCTACTCCTGATGGCAGTGGAAAATAATATTTAACTAAATCTAAGCTATGAGGGAAAAAGGTAAGAAAATCTAATCTAGCCTAAGTGCGACGAGCAACCGATTCCTTGATCAACCGTACACACCTTGGACCTCGTGCACGACTACCACTGGGACTACCAAGCATAGGCCTAGGTACGCCACTGGGATTACCAAGCGCACCCAAATACACCACTGGGTTACCAATCGTAGATCCCCCTAGCTACACCACTGGGCTACCAAGCAGTCACACTTAAATACTCGTAATCAAGTCGTACTCGTTCTGCTTCTAGGAGTTTAAGGGTGAGAGACTAATCGTGATGAGTAACCGATTCCTTAACTAGCCGTACACACCCGTAGATGCTCGTAGCTGAGTTGTACTCACACCGCGCTATGAAAACAATAAATAACATGAAATAAATAACAATAAATAAACTAAGTGAATGCTGCAATGATGAAGTAATCTCGATCTTTATTGTCGGTCATGTGCATGTCCAAGTACGGCACACTCGAATAAAGAAAGACACCGTACAATCACATTCACCACACTGCGGGCAGACACGGGAAAAAATCTAACTCTGGAGAGATCAAACTGCCAGAGCTTCGCTACACTAAAACTGGGATTGAAATGAGGGAGAGCCGCCTCTTATTTATAGAAATTGCGGCTGACTGCGATATCGCGGCCCATGATACATCGCATACGCGATATCGCGGCCCATGATACAACGCGACCCATGATACAACGTGGGTGCCTTATCGTGGGTGCCTTAACATGGGTGCCTTAACGCGGCCGCCAGCACTATGAGCAATTCAGGTCTCATCATTCAAGAAATCAATGAAAAGGTATCTTTTGACTTACATCATAGACATATGGTGCATGCGATGATGATCAATGGCTTTAAGGTTCATCATCATGTTCATGTTGTAGTCAGCTTGTGGTTTTGAATGGCCTTGGGTCGTGGTTTACTTCGATACCAATTATGACATTCCATCCTTGGATGTCATGGCAAATGTCAAATATACGATATATTAGACGTTATGTGTATGAAGAAAATATACCAAATGCAAAATATATGTGATATTCAACATTATGTATAAATGAAATAATAAGAAAAATGCAAAAAGAGAAAGAAAAGAATACTTTATTAATATGGAATAGCGTATTCGAATCGTGTTCTAATAGTGTTCCTTGGGGTTTTTTTCTTTTGGCATCTATCCCATATAGGCAATCCAACATTGCCACCATAGTTAAGCCAATAACCTAGCTAGAAGGGATGGTTAGTCCACTTCCTATGCCACTTCACCCAACTCCCGTGACTTGCCTATACCAGCTTTGCCACTCTATGTTGGCACGACCACTAACTTTGGGTATAAATGCCTTAGGTCAAATCCCCAAAGATTACCTTTAAAAGACATGTTTGTTATTACAACATTCGGTTTCAGGTTTTGTTACGATAACAATAAGACTTGTTAACAATAACCCGTGTTATGAAAAGACACCATCTTTGTTATGCAATAGCATCATTTGAGAATGAGGGCATGATAGAGAGGAAATAGGCAAACATCTATCCTATCTCATAAATTAATAGTCGTGGATGAGAACTTCACCATTACTACCACTTGAAGATTGACCTCTATTCCTAAGCAAAGCAAAGCAGCTGCAACAACAACATGATGGAGAGAAGCCTCCTTGTCCTTGGAGTTGCATGTAAGTTGCAGCTTGGTTACTTTTTACACAGGCTGGACTATTGAGAAAAGAATTTTACACAGGCTGGACTACTGCCAAAGACGACACGGCTAGTACTACTAACTACTTGCCATCGTGTCTTCTGTTACACCTCAAAAGCCACCTGTGATCAGATCAAATGACGTCAGACGCCACAAAAAACAAAACGTTTCTTCATGGAAACACAACCATGCGGATCCAGGGTCACAAACCCACAAATTTTCAAATAAAGGCAATGATGCATGAATTTAACATTTTTCTAGTAAAGTCCAGTGCACAAAATTGTTGCGCAGGACTGCCAAATCCACGCAACCATAACACTACAACCCGACGACAAAAAAAAAAAAAAAAACCACGCAGTAGTTCCCATCTAAGACGACAAGCAGCAGCTGTGGGAGAGATGTTTTTATTTTTTATTTATCGTAACAAGTTCGCTCACCTGAATTCTGTATTCTCAAATCGCTGCTTCGTCTCCGCGAGCTTATCTGCTATGCTCGATACCTTAACATTCTCGCGATTCTCAAATAACTTAAGCATAATTAACGAAACCGGAAAATTACGAGGAGGGATCGAGCCAAAAAGTAGGAAATATGTATGCATGCGAGGTTTCGGGTCATTGGATGTAGCATTTTTGTTGTCCAAGCACAAATCCTGCTCTTCAATTTCAACTTTGGAACATGTACGTCCATGATCTTGGTACCTCAAACAGGTTTTTTTTTCCCCGTTGATCTTGCCGTTTTCGGATTTTTTTATAAATCGCGGTAATTTCGTTGATTGCTTAGGAAATCTTGTGCCATCTGTTGGAATTCCAGCAGCTTCCAGTCGCTTCGTGCCTGCGAGCTCTTTTGCAGAGTTGGTTATTGATGGAGTAGCGCGGAGCCGTGAATGCGGTGTTGAGCTTATGCACTTTGCGTTAAGCTTTTCTGTTGCCTAGGATCTGCTTCCGGAAATATGCGGTCGCTTGCAGCAGGCGAGGACGAATCGCCGGTGGAGCGATTGCTGGCCTCCATCAAGGGCTTTAAGGACGGCTTCATCAAGCCGGATAGCAACAAACAGGTTCCGCAAGATGTTCTTAGGTTGAGATACGTGCTTCACGCCGCCGATGACTCCAGAAATGCCTTTATTCCGATCTTTCTGGACGTTGGCAAGAAGGCCCATGCCTTTCTGAATTTCCGGAGACCGCGGAAGAAGAACAATAGGGAACAAGGAGCTATCATGATTGAGTATGAGGAGACCCGTCCTGCGTGCAAGAATTGCTTGATGACGGTGTTGAATCAGACGCTGCTTCTAGGAGGTCTAGGGAACCTCCTGCAGTCAATTCCTGGACATTTCAAGGACGTGAGGAGGTGCTTTGGCAAGAAATCTTGCCACCGAGTCAAAAGCGTACCAGATGTCAAATCCGCCGAAAAAACGTGTCACGAATCGTCTTTGCAGTTTTTCTTTAAGGAGCTTTCCGATAGCAGTGATAGTAAAATATTGCACCTTAATGAGTACGGTAATGGAAACGGGACGACGGCCAGGAACAGAGAGAAATTGCCGTTGGAACTCTGCTTGAGCATGATTCTGGAATTCTGTTCCCAACTCAAAATGAAAAAGAACAGCTCTAGAGAAAACACAAGCGTGGAAGCTAATGGCTTATCTTCACAGACGCTGCTTTTTCGGCTACCAGGCTTCGATGACATATATTTTTTGAAAGACGTATTAACAGGCGGTAAGAAAAACGCTGGGCATCGTTCACGCAATCTAGGGTTTGCTCGGGTGCACGGAGCATCTGTGGTGTTTCAGAGAAATTCTACAAAAGAGGAGGATAAGGGCCCCGAAACTAATAAAGAAGAGAATGCTACAAATGAAACTGAATATAATCGAGCCCAGAAGCTCGGAGCTGATGCGCAGAAACTTGGATACGAGATTGTGAATTTCTCAGTAGAAAACGTAAAGAGGTTGAAATCTGTGCTCTCTGCAATGCCTCTAGCTGACCTTATCGCGCTTGTGCCTCAGAAAGGAAGGTCTTCACAGGATCATCCTAATAAGAAGAGGCTTTATCTCGTACAAGATTTTTTCAAATATACACAAACCGAAGGTACCATGTTTTCCTTGATTTCTGCAAACTGCTTTCCATCCGTCAAGAATCCTTTTTATGTGGAATCCATCATTCAATGCATGCACAGTATACGCAATTGTGCACTCGTGCACACGTTTCACGACTTCTTGCTCTATTATGAGACACATGGTAAATATAACATATTTGCAATGGTAGGTAGATGGCTGCAAGCTTCTTAAAAGTTTTGAGCAACACATAGCTAAGGGCCTGGGGCACCTGAAACCTGCAATAAACAAATTGTTACGCTCTCGCCTTGACATCAACATTTCACCGGTTTATTGACGAAGACATGGAAGTTTAATCAATTCAGCCACATTGTTTGCGTTTTGATCTTGGTTTTTGTTTTGTTGGGCTACCTTCGCTGCCTTATAGTTGTTTTTGAATATTTCGAAGCTCATTGACCTGCTTATTTGAAACATCTTACCTTTCCCCACTTGAACAGGTTCACTGACTGGATGTGTCGACTTATTACTTTAAACTGTGAAAGTTTAAAACAGACTTGTATCGGTTGTTGGCCTATTTATTTATAACTTCTGGAATTATTTATAACTTTCTATGAGAAGCGGAAGCGTTTTCTTTGTCTAAACAAAAAGAACAACTAGGGTAAATTCCAATATAATGTTGCAAGAAAATTACAGTGTTTGGTATCTTGGTACATATAATTTCAAATGTTAAATTGAAGTATAGCAAACTGATGATTCTGTTGGTTAATTTCACAGTTTGTTTAGACATTCAATAAATCAGGCAACACATGAGAAGATTTTTGCAACTGGCAGATCATTGATTGCATCAATGGTTGAAATTACAATAAGTTGAGAATACACAACAGATTATGGATAATAATAGAATCAGATTACACGTGTTATTCTGGAACAAGGTACAACCCTACTTGCAGTACATCATAATAATTATAGTGACCATATAACAGAGTCACACATGAGACTTATCAACACAGCAAATATGTCGACTTCACACTTAACCTTAACACATTTAACTTTTTGGAACTCTTAGTTGTTAGGCAAGGCTTTATTCTCTGCTTGTGCTATCCTTCTGGGTTGAGATCTCCAGATCTCTGTGTCATCAACATGATTAGCTCCATGTTCAACCACTAAAGTTCTAATAGCCAAATGCACGAGGAATATTTGCCTCAGGTAATATGCCTGAATTCCATAGCATGATCATTATACATTATTACCCAAGAAAAATGAATCCCTACTTGGATTTAGCTGTTACCCTGTTTACAAGTGAACATAAATTACATATTGTCTCTAACAGTGGAAACCTCTATCCGAGAGATTTCAAGTCATATGTAAGCTCTCAATCCTCTTAAGTAGACCATCAATGGTTTATTGTCTATGGAGGAGAGTTTAGACCAGGCCCAACAGATACTAAGTCAGCAATGCTGAATAGGATTTGGCATTTACCGACTTTGAAGGTATGTACTTTATATGGTGTCTGAGCCCCAGAACACTTATATTTGAGGGATGGAGGTTGCCTACAGTGGTTTCTGCACCAATATTCCTGCATCTAGTTCTTTGTCAATGCTAATGCCGCCCAATCTTGCCTTAAACCCATTTTGATACTAGCTGGCACTGACAAATTACATGTCCTCGTTTTTATTATTTGTTGTTGATGTTCCTTAAAAAAAAAAAAAATTTAGAGTGAGCATAAGGTTTTTCATATTTATATTATCACATTTGCACATTTCTGATTATGTTTCTCTATATGGTCTAGAGACTAGCAAGATAAGGTATATGGTATCTGATTATTGGTTAACCTTCATGGGGACTTAGAAAGCTCAATAATCTTTAATATTTGGTCTAAAAAGATTAGTTTTATCATATCAATATACAAGATTCAATTAATGCATCTATCATTCAACAAATCAGGGAAAGATGCTTAATTAGCATAGTTTTTTAAAAAGATTCATTACGTACTTCAATATTTGTCAAGCATGTGGCAAATTGTTTGCAACAAAGAGGCAGCATAACAAGTGTCTAGAAGCACTGTATTTAAAAAGAAAAACAGAATCATTTTAACATTGTATACACGTGCATATCAAGTGATAGGATATTTAGAGCAGAGAGAAATGAAAACCTGTTTAAGTGTTTGTTTTCTTTGCATTTAGTTAGTGTGTCATGATTCAAAGATTTTTTTCCCTTTTTATTAGCCTTTTGAGGTGTGGATGCAGAAGTCAACTTATCTTAATATTTCTGCGATATTGGTTGCATGGAATGGCTGTTGTAGCAACATAAGTTTATGTTAGTTGCATAGTTTTAACAAGCTAAGTAGTAGATCTCATTTTTTGATGTTATAATAGAGTTGATAATTTCTTTTCTATGGATATTGTATACCAATATTTGCTTTACATTCTGCCTGTAAAATTGTGTTCTCATGCGCTGTCTATTACTGAGTTAGAAAATTTTTAAGGCTATGAATATTTACATGAGATCATTGATATGAAACGATATAAACTATCTACTTACCTTACCTTTGCCTGGTGCAAGGTCTATGTGAAATTTTGATGTTGTTTCCTAATTTGTACGTTGGATGTGTTTTCATTGCATCTCTTGCTTTTATGATTATTAAAATCTTAATTTCTTTATAATTTGACCAAAAGTGTAAATTTTTTGAACATGTAAAAAGAGATCCAAGAGGGTCTCAGTGGGTGTAAGTAAAAATTCAGTTTGAGTTTCAATTTTATTGATAAACTAAGATTTGAGGGACAATAAGGTTATTCTTGGGATCTTAACAATCAACTAAGATGATAGGATCAAATTTCTAATAAAAAGTTTAAAAATAAAATAATCATCTCAAGGTACCAATCTAATCTTAATTTCAAAAATAAAAATTAGAATTTGTAAGGTTCAAAGACTTTAGCATTCAAGTCTCAATTTATCTACCACATCTTCTTTCCAGTGTATTACTGCCAGCTATCATACTTGATCTAGATTGATTTCTGTCCCTTTGGAAGATCACATGTACTAGCAAATCACTTCAAATTTTATGGATGTACTGAGTTCTATTGATCTATGTCTAAGTTTAAGCAAGATCCTGGAAAGATTTAACTTAATAAAATGCCAATTTGTAGCTTTTTAAACTCTGTTTCAAATATAAGCAATTGTAGGGCAGTGCGAAAAGATATGATTATAATGATCAGAAACATTCTTACAGAAACTTCTATTAACCATCATGCATCATTAGTTTAACAAATTGTTAATTGTTAAAATTGCCTTTCTTATGCTAATATAAAAAAAGACATGAACTTCAGATATTAGACCCATTTTCTTCCAGAAAATAGCTTTCGTATCTACTTGACATGGGTTTTATTATCCTAAGCATTTGCAACTTTGTATAAATGTTTATTTTCCGTAATCAAGCCTCACCATTCTGTAGTGATTTTTCATCCATGCATGTACTTTTGCTGTTCAGCCATGGACTTGGGGTCAAAGCAAAACAGTAAGGCCAGGAAAGGTCACTTAAGCTAGCAGTCTTCCTAAAAGCCAGCCCATTTTGTGATCAGGCAAATCATGAAAAATCTCATAATGGTTTAGAGAGGCTGGTCCACCTGTCACTTGTTTGACTTCATGGTAAAAAACCTCCCAGACTATTCATATCCAATAATTCCACCAGCTAACAAAGGTAATCAAATCGATCACGAGTCTTATCTATATTAAGGGAGCACCCATAATATGCAGTCCTTTTAAAAAACTCTTATGTGTAGTTCAAATATTTAGCTTTCATCACTTTAACCCACATAACATTTTCATTCATAATTCTCTAAGCTAACTTTCTAGAAGAGCCATATTCAACTAATGTAAATTTTTAAGTTGACATTTATCACTTTTCCTTATTCAAACAAACAAAAGCAGAAAAATTCTTTTATTTCCAAAAAAGAAAAAAAAAACCACATTCCCATGGATGAAAAACTGTATTCCAATCTAATAGTTGAGGTTTTGCCTTCTTCTGAATCCTGCCAAAGAAAATCACCATCTATTTGTTCCAGTCTCTTTACTGCCTCTTTTGGGGTCCAAAGACATGTAAGTAGGGTGGTACTGTGAATTAATTGTAATCTTCTAACCATGGTAATGAACTTTAGTTGCCAAGAGCCATCCTCTCTAGAACTCTACTCTATAACTCTAAGTTATTTCTTCTCAAAAATTTGGGTATACCTGAATATTTGCATGAAGGGCTAACTGTTATAATCGGAAATGATAGTTTCAATAAAACAATCAGGAGATCAGATCTGAAAATACACTAGAGAAGCTCTGGAGAAATTATTAGAATGCTGTAGATATGAATAAAATGTGAAAGGCAGAAAATGTTGCACTGTAGCAGATCAAATAGATGTAGTAAAACAATGAAAAACCGCTGTAAACTCCAGCAAACGTTTGCTGTAAAAGCAGAATGAAAACAATGAAAGAATATAGCACAAGAACACATAGATTTACGTGGTTTGGGCCTTTTTTACCTTACCTCCACAACAATGTTGATATGCCTTCTATTCTTCTTAAATCTTAAGGACACAAGCCATCCTTATAGCTTTCCCAAGCACCCAATTTGTTACTCCAACATATCTCAGATCAACATCAAAAAAACTTTCATCTCCAAGGTAAAACCTCAATACAATGCTTTTTCATCAAAAAAAAAAAAAAAAAACCACACCCTTAAAGGCTACCCCAAGCCTTCTATTTATAAGGAAACATTAGGACCAAATCCCAATCCTAACACGTGGGATAAAACACAATCCCACATAAACATCACTTTACAAACTGATCGACACCACCCCTGCCAACAAACCACCTCCCCACCCCCCAATTTTTTTTTTCTTTTCATATCATTATTTAAAATGCAACATCCTTTTAAAAACATAAAAGGAAATACAACAAAAAATACTAATGTATTTGTCTTCATTTTTTCAACAAACTCCCCCTTGAAGACAAATCCAACTAGCCTTCAAGAGATGTGCACTTTTGATTAAGCTTCAGCTATCCCGAGCTTCTTCCTACAAAAAATGTGTTTGTTAGCTATCACTGGTTTTGTTAAAGTATCAACAACATTTAGCTTTGTATGGACCTTTTGAACATGCACCAAGCTGTCCTCTATGATTTCTCTTATGAAGTGGAATTGGATATCTATATGTTTCATCATGGCATGAAAGGCAGAATTCTTTGCAAGATGGATTGCACTCAAACTGTCACAAAAACACAACATACCTTTGTTGTTTTAATCCAAGAGATTGCAAGAATCTCTTCATCCATAACATCTCCTTGCATTCTTCTGTGAGGGCCACATTCTAATTTGGGTGTAGATAAAGTTACCAGTGGTTGTAGACATGACAACCAGCTCATTGCTGCACCACCAAAAATAAGTCTATAGCCTATAGTGGAACATCTTGTATTATCATGATCAGCAACAAAGTTTGCATCTACAAAACCTTCAATGTGCAGATTAGCATCTCCAAAACACAAGCAATGTGTTTTTGTGCCCTTTCAATATTTTAGAATTTATTTAACAGCCAGCTAGTGATTCCACCCATAGTTGGTCAGAAATCTACTAACTACTTCAACGACATAAGCAATATCAAGATGTGTACAAACCATGGCATACATCAATGACCCAGCAGCAGAAGTATATGGGATGTTTTTCACCTTTTCAAAGTCCTCTTTTAACTATGGATAGTCCTCCTTTGATAAATTAAATTGTGTTGAAAGAGGTGTACTTATAGTTTTTGCATCCTCGAAACGTTTTAGAACCTTTCCAATGTAATCTTCTTGACTCAGCCACAACTTCTTCCTTTTTCTGTCCTTGTAAATATTCATTCCAAGAATTTTCTTTGCTTGTCCCAAATCCTTCATAGCAAATTCTTTGTCCATTTCTAGTTTTAGATGTTTTATTTCTGCCATGTCATTTCTAGCAATTAACATATCATCTACATACAACAACATTGTAAACTTATGCGAAACATCTCTAGAAAAATACACATAGTGGTTCAGATTATTTCTTTGATAATTCAGCTTCTTCATGAAAGTATCAAACCTTTTATACCACTGCCTAGGGGCTTGTTTTAGACCATATAAGCTCTTTTTCAATCTGCAAACCAAACTTGAACCTTGTTGTTTTTCATACCCTTCTGGTTGTTTCATGTATATTTCCTCCTCCAAATTTCCATGGAGGAATGCTATTTTTATGTCAAGCTGTTCCAATTCTAAGTCCATGTAGGCCACCAAATATAGCACTAAATGTATAAAAGAGTGTTTTACCACCAAAGAAAAAATTTCTTGAAAGTCTATGCCTGGTTTCTGTGCATTGGCCTTTGTTTTAATTTTGTATAGTCACCTGCACTCCAAGGGTTTTCTCCCTTTTGGCAACTGAACTAGCTCCCACGTTTTGTTCTACTAGAGTGATTCCCATTCATCATTCATAGCTGCCTTCCACTTTGTAGCATTAGTACATGTCATGGCTTCCTCTATTGTTTCTGGTTCACCATTATCATTGTAAAGTACATAATTCAGCAAGGGAGAGTACTTGTTAGGAGGTTTGGTAGCTCTTGTTGACCTTCTAACTCAATGAGACACATTTGCAGCTTGTTGTTCATCATCTTCTTCCTCATTTCCTTGTTGTCCTCCATTTTCTCCTTGCTGTCTTGAGTTCTCAGCTTGCTACCATGTAATTTCAGCATACTGTCCAATGTTCCTAGATCTGGAAAATCCATGAATTTCATCATTTTCAACTTCTTTAGTCATCCTAAAAGGAGTTCTCATGCTATCAAGCCATTGCCGGCCTTGTCTTTCATTTGCAGCTCACTAAACATCATGTTTCCTCTGAATTTAACATCCTTTGATCTTACTACACGTTTCAATTCAGGATCCCAAAGTTTGAATCCTAAATCATCTTCTCCATATCCAACAAATATGCAATGTTTAGCCTTGTCCTGCAACTTAGATTTGTTCTCCTTTGGAATATGCATAAATGCGTTGCAACCAAAAATTCTTAAATGATTGTATGAAATGTCTTTACCTCTCCAGATAGCTTCTAGAATAGCATTATCAATTGAAGAATGTGGAGACCTGTTCACCAAATATGTTGTAGTCTTAATTGCCTCTCCCCTAGGTAGGCCAACACCTGAAACCATTGTTCTAGCATGATCCAACAATGTTCTGTTGCATCTTTCAGCAACTCCATTTTCCTGTGGTGTACCAGGAGGGGTACGAATGTGCCTAATTCCTTTGCTGTTGTAGAAATCAGCAAATACTTTGGAAGTGTACTCCCCATTGTTATCAATTTGCAAACATTTTATTTTCAGACTTGTTTCATTTTCTACTTTGCAACAAATGTTTTGAAAACTGAAAACATGTCATCTTTTGATTTTAGCATATAAACCCAAACCTTTCTTGTACAATCATCTATGAAAGTTACAAAATAAATAGATCCACCAAGAGAAATTGGAGTCATAGGACCACAAACATTAGACTAGACCAATTCTAACTTATTTTTCTTTCTGCTGTCCAGATCCTTATGGAAGTTTACTCTGCTAGATTGTCCAACTAAATAGTCTTTGCAATCAGTTTGGGCATAAGAAAATACAAGAATGAGAGAATGATTTGGAAGTACCTTTAAGCCTGACAAGCCAATGTGTTCAATAAAACAATCAGCAGATCAGATTTGAAAATACACTATAGAAGCTTTGGAGAAATTATTAGAACACTGTAGATATGAATAACATGTTAAATGCAGAAAATATTGCGTTGTAGCAGATCAAATAGATGTAGTAAAACATTGAAAAACTGCTGTAAACTCCAACAAACGTTTGCTGTAAAAGTAGAATGAAAATAGTGAAAGAAAATAGCACAAGAACACAGAAATTTACGTGGTTTGGGCCCTTTTTACCCTACTTCCACAACAATGCTGATCTGCCTTCTATCCTGCTCAAATCTTAAGGACACAAGCTGTCCTTATAGCTTTCTTGAGCACCCATTCTGTTACTCCAATAGATCTTAGATCAACATCAAAAAGGCTTTCGTCTCCCAGGTAAAACTTCAATACAATGCTTCCGCATATTTAAAAAAAAAAAAAAAAAAACAGA
>MNCI01008287.1:473-161715 GCA_015680685.1 Gnetum montanum | reverse complement strand
TTTTTTTTCTTTTCATATCATTATTTAAAATGCAACATCCTTTTAAAAGCATAAAAGGAAATACAACAAATAATACTAACATATTTGTCTTCATTTTTCGAACACTAACTTGCTTACATTTTAACACATTTGAAATACTTTGCTTTGTTATATCTAAAAGATAATAAAAGAAATAAAATGTTTCTATTAAAATAAATTTTTAATTCTGAAGTGTATTTAATGTCTGTTGTTTACATATTCTTGGTTCTTTCAGGGAAACGGTTTTTTGAGGAAATAGACAGAGATGGTGATGGAAAGATAACTTTAGAAGATCTTGAAGTTGCAATGAGAAAAAGAAGATTGCCTTCAAAATATGCTCGTGAGTTTTTGCGACGCACTAGAAGCCACATTTTTGCAAAATCAATTGGTTGGAAGCAGTTCCTTTCTTTGATGGAACAGAAAGAAGCGGCCATGCTTCAGGCATACAATAGTTTGTGCTTAAGTAAATCAGGCACTCTGCAGAAAAATCAAGTAATGGAGTCCCTGAAAAAGGCAGGTCTTCCAGCATCTGAAGAAAACGTTGCAGCAATGATGCGCTATTTAGATGCTGATACAGAAGGATCTATTTCTTACGGTCATTTTCGTAATTTTATGCTTCTTCTTCCACCTGAGCGGCTTGAGGATGACATAAGGTATACTTGAAGCTCCATTTCTGTGTTTCATAGAATCAGCCGTTTGGTATTTTAGATTATAATGTTGCTGTTACAAATTACAAGCAGTTGATGCATTGCTTTTACTCATTACCAATGTACTGGGTGTGAAGAGGCCCAACCTATTATGTGACAAGTATCTAAGCAATGTATTTGGTGTATCAATAAAGGATCACTTTTCAGTTCATTCATCCATTGTTCCCAAACAGGCATTTTGCTTTAGTGAATCCATCTTTTGTCTTTTCCACCTGTTTGTTTCAACCAATCATCAACTGTATCATAAAAGGTTTTTCTATAAGTGACTTATAAGCTTGGTCAGATTGAAAGAGGCAAAAGTTTGAATAAGGGAAAAGCTTCCCCATTGAAGCACACATGTCAACATGGTTACTTCAATACTCAAAATCTTTCTTAAATCAGTATCATTTGCCCTTAATCTTTTGTGATTATCATTTTTTACAGAGCCACAACACATCACCAGTTATGGTGCAGTCCAAAAATTAAAAAAGAAAAAAAAGTAAAAGAAAAAGAAAGATTTTTTTTTTTGCTCTGAGCAGATTTGTGTGTGTTTTACACACCTGTATAGAGAGGTGTGCATATTGTGACTGCTGGCTCATTAGTTGACTGACAGCGAAATAATTTGAGATGCACTGAATTTTCTGTGCATGGTTGGGCTATTGGCTTGGAGGTATTTATTTTTAAGAGACTGAAACATACAGAGGATGTGCTTGTAACAAGATAAGGATGGGCCATGAAGACATATCTTTTACTGTTGTGGAAGCTACAGGAGAGTGCTGAATGCATGCTAGGTATCTTTGCTGCACATTCTTGAGACAGAAAGATAATAATAATAAAAAAAAGGAAATAAAATAGTGTAGTTCCTTGACTGCAATGACTAGCAATAGGGTAAGGGATTTTCAATAAGATGGGTCTTGTTAGTAAAACTGGTCTCCACAAATTTTTATTTAAAAAAAGCCTCCTTTTTACCTGTTGATAAAAAGAACAATAAATTGTAAAAAACATGGAAATGCCTTTATTTGGGTTGTCTGAAGCACTCCTTCTGATAGTAATGCAAATATTAACACTGGTGTCCCATTATTATGATTAGAAGTAGATTGGATTCATATTAATGGGTTCTTAAGTGAATGTATATACATCTACTGAGGCCCTCTGATTATACACCATATCTAGTTTGGCAATTAATAAAATCATTGTTATGAATGGCTTGATGTGATAAGGGTGAGAATTTCAATTTTGTATTGGCTCTTTGTGGAGTGGGCAGTGATGTTTTCGAGCTTTGATCTATTCTTTGGTTGATCTCTAAGTTCCCAAGTATCTTCTAATGGTATTCCACATTTTTATTATCAAAAACATCTTCGTTCTTCTTAATCTGAAAGGACAAAAACTCATCTTTTTACCTCTCCCAAAATATTGTTGTAAGGAAGCAGAGGCTTTCTTCTGAGATGTTCATCAGCGTATTAGGTACACAACGGTCACTCAACAGAATAACAACTTAATCATTCAACAGGGAAGGACTTACAGGGAAGGACTTATAGAGTCATTAGGTTGCATCTTACTTAAGTGAGTGTGATAACCAGAATAATGGTTCAAGTATATGCTACAGGTTGTCTAATTGATTACCCAGCTTCACTGGGAATGCTTGATAGACATGTTATCCAGAATATTATTCAAGATTCATGATCAAGAGGAGTTGTAGTAGTGCTGTCTGTGAAAATTGTTCGAAATGAAGTTAAACATAGTAGAGGTTAGAAGAAGGCTGATCTGACCTGGATTCAAGAAATGTAGAAACACAGCAGATGCAGAATCACATGATTAATAGCGGACTGCCCATTTTTCACCTCCTTGGGATGATTAAATAGGGTAAATTTCGGTATCGATTCTGCAGGATAAATTGTGGGACCAAATATGTGCTGCAGAAGTTTTGATCTCATACATGAATGGTTATTTTGGACCTATAATTTGAATTATATGCATATGTAGTTAATGTCATCTTGCTTCTACAGTATTGAACTATTATGATACCCTGGCATTCCAAGAACTTATTGTGGATGTTTGATTTTTTTTTCTCATCAGAAATTTGTTTTAATTCTCTGGCTGCCACTAAGAAATGAATATGATTCCGTGCACATAGGGAACGTTAAATCAGGTTGAAATTGGATTCCAAATGCGAAAGTTTTCAGACTTATGAATTTCAAACTGCATTCCATAGAATTGCATCAGAGGAAAATAACGTTTTGAATCATGCTCTGTTGGATTGCAACAAGATACAAACAGGAGTTTTTTTATATGATTTGTAATAAAAAATAAAAGACAATACATTGCTTACTTTTCATTTCAAATGGTCAGTGAAAATGTACTTTTTTGGATTCATAGGTTGATTCCCTCCTAAAGTATGTTATAACCAGAATTATACTCAATGAATTTCTCCAACTTGAGCATGGGCGGCATAAATGCATACATTGGTAAAATTAATGTTATGGTGAAGATTAAGCTAAGCTATTTTTATTTACCATTTTCTACGACTCATCTGAATTTCTGTTGCCTAAAAATTGGCTTCCAAATTCAGAGAATGGAAGCACCTTTCAGTTTTAGAGATAGTCACTTAGTGAACAGTAAACATGAAGTTGTAGAGGATAGCAGACTACTTTTTTCCCTTCATTTTGTATTATCAGATATAATGCAAAATAACTAGTGAAGCATATTAGTCCAACTTAAATGGATAGTGCCTTTTGAGTCTCATTATGTGGTGTGCATATAAGTTGAAGATTTGTCAGGGACTGATGAATCAGTATTTTAGCATATGAAGCAGTTAAGTTGGTATTTTAGCATGCTTAATGCTAAAATTGAAGAATTTCCATGTGAACGTGAAAACAGTGTTGCAAAAATGTTAATGGCAATGTATAAAGCAAGGATTATAAATGTCAGACAAGTGATTTTACATGAACACTCTCTGGATGCAATGTGGAAAAATCTTCATATCATAGGATAAGGTAGGAAAGAGAACAAGCTGCATGCACTTTGGAGAAATCATGCAAATGCATAAATTGTCTAAGGATTGAAGATATTTGTTTTTAATTTCTTGGACAAATGGATGGGGAAATTAACAATGATGTGATAAATAGACATGAATCAAGATGGATGAAATAGCAAGAAGCTACTTTTGTGCTTTATGATAGAAGAATTTCTGTTGGATTGAAGATAAAGTTCTACAAAAGTGTTATTGGATTTGATTTTAGACAATAAAAAGTTGGTAGGTGCAATGTGTGCATGTGGTAGAGGTGAGAATGCTAAGGTGGAGGTTGGATGTTACTAAAACAGATCAATAAATCTTTTATTAGAGGAAGTCTGGGGTAGCCTCCATACATGAAAAGATTAAGGAAAGTCATCCTAAATGGTTTGGTTGTGTGCAAAGAAGACTAGTGACTGCACCTACCAGAATAAGAAATACAACAAAGACGTAGACTAAAACATACTTGGTATTTGAAAATGAAGAGGAAAAGTGAGGATCTAGGAATTAATGTTAATTTTGTTCTTAACAGAGGTGAATGACGAGAGAACTCATATGGCTGACTCAATGTAGTTGGGATAAAGTGAGGATGATGATGATGATAATTTTTATTTTTAAAAATAACTCTCTTAAAACAATTGCATTAATAACATTAAAAGATAGTTTGATGGACAATATTAAAAGATTGTTTGATGGTTGCATATTTAATCATTGGTGCATGTGTGTGTCTATGCACACATATAAATTGGTAAAAAACCATTGCATTACTATGGAGTTTCCCTATAGAAAACCTTCCTCTAAATTATGTTCATCATCTCCTCTTAATTATTGTGGGTCTTGCGGAATGAGAATAACTGAAAGAAGGGGTGAATAGAAAACCATTGCATTATTATGGAGTTTCCCCATAAAAAACCTACCTCCATAATTATTGTGCCATAGGCTGTGTGATAATGTGCTGGATAGTTGTTGGGTTTTCCCACTGGGTCATGGATGTCAATTACTTTTGTTTCCATGGTTGGGGTTCTTCCCCTCAAAACTTTCTTGATGTAATTTTTTGGCCTCCTGGTTTTTCACCGGCAGTAATATAATCGACATGACCTTTTCCCCCTACAAAAAATTAAATTAAGTTGCTTAGGTAGAAAAGGAAAGCACGCACTAGATTTATAATGGTTCACTTGCAACCTTTGGATTAGTCCACTCTCAAGAAATTTGGTTCTTCTGACCTCCTGGCTTTCTTAATCTTCAAAGTTGATTTGTGGTTTATCAACAACCACTACAATGAACCAATCTTTCATACAAGAAATAGCTAAGCCTTGCTAGGCTATATGATCTTGGAACCAGCCCCTTTCACAAGAGGCAATTGATCCTCACAAGGGTAACTTAGATCTGGTTGAGGATGAAGAATCCCAAGTTATTCTCATTGAAGCTAGGTAGATTTACCATTATTATAGTTTTCCAATTGAACAATCTGAAGTTCAAATCATTATGCACTTAATTTAAATTTCATTTAAGCTAAATGATTCACCACTGTCAAAGTCTTTCTATTTGAGAGGTCTTGTCATTCAAGCTAGTAACATTGCCCAAGTCCTTCAAAGGAGAGGTCTAGAAATCAAATTATGTTGCCCCCAATATTGGCTAATAGAAACACAACTACCAAAGTGTTCCCATTTGAGAGGTTATCATATATCAAAATTAATCTCATTAAGCTAGTTGTTTCAGGACATAGACAGTGTTTTGATCAAAGAGATCCTGAGATTAATTCTTCATGAGCCAAAATCAAGCTTGTAGAAACACAAATACCCAAGTCTTCCAATTGAGAGGTCTTGAGATCAAACCATCGTGTTGTCAAGGCTTGCTAGATAAATATTCATGCCTTAGTCATCACCCATCAAAACACAATGTTCAACAATTCCCCCCTTTTCAACGAGGATGGATGTTAAACACTTTTCTGAAACTGAAACTGAGTTTTTGGTTATGTCCACTGAAAACCTCTTGGATGTATCTGGACCATACCAGTTTCAGATATCCTTCTACAATTTTTTTTTGTCCATATCTCAGCATTGCCCATTGGATTCAAGCTTGTGACCTGGGTTTTCTCGACAACTCTTAAACCTCATCATCATAACTCAACTTTCAATGGGTCTTACATACATGCTTACTGAACGAAATGCACAGCCCTCTACTTTTAGCACAATGAGAACTATAGGTGATAGTACAGAGATTCAAACTTGGGTCTCTAATACTAGGGAACAATGTCTTAACCACTGAGTCATAGACAGAAGCCCAAGGTAGATTTGGCATTTGTTTAGAACTTAAAATACAGAAAGTGTTTAGTTACCTTTTCATAGTTTATATAGAGGATGTGAAAGTGTTTATTTTAATAACTGATAGTTGTGTTTTAAAAAAACGTTGATAAATCTCTTTTAAATCATGATTGTAATGTTTGTTTATGTTCATGATTTCTACAAGTCTTCTGTTATGTTATGTTTTTTGTTTTTTAATAAAAATGTTGGTAAATATGCTTCACATAATCAAACTTTTTGATTACAAGGGAAAGGTTGGAATGCTTACATTATTAGCTACACAACCCGTTTGACTAGTTTCAGTTGAATAATGAACATCTAGTCTTCAATCAAATATCACAATTCAATGAGGTTTACTCTGTTAAAATTAGAGCACATAAAAGCTAAACATTGAACTTTGCTCTCAGTTTCTATCATTCTTTAAAGAAACAAATGTGTGATATTGGCTTTTGTTGAAACCATTGGAAATGCAATATATGATAATGTCCTTGTAAATTTTTTTTGCAAGTTTAATTTAATGGTTCCAGCTGTTGATTGTTATCACTTAATTCCTTTTTGTAATGAAATATTTATAGTTCATGCATTTGTCTTCATGTATCCCAGCATAAACATTTTATCTAGTCTCTTACCAACTATACCATTCTCATTTCCGTCTTTGTCTTATGGATACAATTTGATCAAAATTCAGGGAATACGTTTATGTACTTTCATTATTTATTCTACAATCAATTCATTAAGGCATGGAATAGCCAGTACTTTGCTCTGATCGTAAATAATGAACATTAGAGTTTTCATTTTTTTTTCTTTGGATCTGGACAGATGAGTAATTTATTCTTTTGAACATCTGTGCTCTTGGTAACAGATGCCATGCTTCTTCCTTTTCTGCCACTAGTATGGGGCTATTTATTAATTGAAATTCAGAGCTGCAGCCTTTTTTGCAATGATGAAATATAGAAGCTTTATTCTGAGTTTTAACCAGTGTATGTGATTTTTAAGGAGCTTATGGTTTGAGGCAGCCACCGTGGTTGCTGTTCCTCCACCAATCCCTATATCAACTGGAGCTGGAAATGTTCTCGTGTCAGCTCTTGCAGGAGGTTTGTCTTGTGCACTATCCACATCCTTGATGCATCCGCTTGACACATTGAAGGCAAGTCGTTATTATTAAAATAGATAAGCTCACTATTATTAACTTTTGCACGAAGCATTGCTGTGCTGTATATTTTATATTTTGGTTAATGTCAGTGAGGCATGGCTCATTTGGTTAGAATATATGGCTGGTCCAAAGGGTATGTTGAGATGTGCCACATTGGGGCATGGTAAAATATATTTTTGAAGCACTATGGTATCATGTAGATTGCTAACCATAGTAAATCATTGTCAAATCCTTTTGACTATCTTTAACGGCTTAGCCCATGTTGATGGGATAAAGGTACCAAGATGATGATATTTTATATTTTGTTTAATGGTATACATTTTCTACTGTGCATACCCTGCTATTAAAGCCTGACATGGTTTATTTGAATTATTCATTGTATGCTTTGATTGTGGATCAAGTACTTAACTATTGCATTTTTTTTCTTTGTTATGTATTGTAGCGATATGTGATTAAATGGGATATAATTTTATGAAGAATTTAAGCTGTAGATCTTTCAGTAAAATGAATTTGCTGGGTTGATCAGTTTGATCATGATTCCTAGTTGTTAACTGATATTCCAAGTTTAAAATGATGGATCAAACTGCACAAAAATTAATTATTTTGAAAGAGAACCATATCCTGATTTTGGTATTTATTATAATTTTTATGTTGGCATTTTGATTTTTTGATATGATACTGGGATGTCTTTAATTTTAGATAGTTATCAATGTGTATTCTATGTGTTCTTTTTTCACTGATTAACTAATGAAATTGAATAGGAATAGTACATTGACTCTCAGATTTTGTTGTAAAGAGAGACGTAATTAAAAATAATAGAAATTAAGCATATTTCCTTTCTGTTTCCCAGTGGAATTCTAACTAGTGTTTTTTGATTTGCAGACACGGGTACAGGCATCGACACTTTCTTTCCCTGTGGTTGTTTCAAAAATACCTGAAATTGGGGTTACAGGCTTATACAGAGGTTCAATCCCAGCAATTTTAGGACAATTTTCAAGGTACTCGTCAATGAATCTTTGCAGTTATGATTTTCATTAATTTCTGACCAAAATTTCTGATGTTGAATCTGATTTAGCCATGGATTGCGAACTGGCTTTTCTGAAGCTACAAAGAAGCTGTTAGAAAATACATCCACAGAGTTTTCTGACATTCAGGTACATCTATGGATTGTGCAAGCTTTTCAGTGGTGCATGCGATGGAATTTGCTGATATATATGTGAGGTTGTCATAAAGCATGGTATCTATTTTTAAGTGTGTCATTTTTTGAGAGAATGGTTGGGGTTGTATCAACAAAAGTAGATGTACAAAAGTGGGGCATGCATAGAGCTCACATCAACAGAAAAAAACACAAGGGGGTCGAAAACCACCCCAGAGCTTTTCACTACATCATTAATCATAAGATAGACAAAAATAATGGGGTAGACAACACTCATTTCCAGATAAGGGCATTAAGATTGATGGCCCTTTCCAGATAAGGGCATTTTCCTTTTTCCATTGAAGACTTGGCATTCATTTTAAGGGCTTTATGGTCTCTGGCTTAGACAACCCTATGTTCCTATGCTTCAATTCTCCTCTCCTTGTTTAGCGGAGCACACGCCTCTACCTGGCGTTGTTCCTCCTTTGCCTCCATCTGTTTTTGTGGCTTCTCCTCCTCTTGTTGACACAGCTCCTCCTCCATCTGCTGTTGTCTTAAATGCTCCTCTAGGTGGTGAGCTTCGTTCTTCAACTCTTTGATCTGCCTTTTGAGGGCCTCATGCTTCATTTGCTGCGTCTCCGTCAATTCATGTTTGAGCATGATCTCTGTATCCTTGGCAACTTTGTTAATCTCGTCCTAGGCTCACCGGTTGGCATCCAGCTGGGCAACCTTGATATTGGTAGCGAGCGTGGCCTGTACCCACTCTTTAATTGCCTTTTCCACGGCTCTGATTTTTTCATCTTCAAGGGCCTGTAACTCCTGCCAAATCTTGGTTTCGGCATCTTTGAGCTTTTCATTCACCTTTCATCACATATCTTCCTTGAGCTTCTTATGCGCAATCTGGCCTTCAAATGAGCTTTTCCCGTAAAGTCTATCCTTGTGGCTCCACCCATCTTTCATCCTCTCCACAATGCCTTTGATCACACCTCCTTCTGTGAGTATTGGAGCCCATCCATCCTCCTAGTAGATTCCTACCCAGAAAAACCCTGACTGGAACCCTTAATAGAGCCACCCATTGGAGCACTTGAAGCTCTACTAGAATGGGTGACTTTGAATCTGCCAATGAAATCTGATTGGGGTGGCAATACTACTAGCATCTCCCTGTCTTCCTTTTGCTTGTTTTTGGTGACAGTCCAAAGAGCCAGAATAAGTTATGAATGCTTGTTAAAGTCTGTAGTTGTGGAAGCAAAACAACTTGGAGGTAGTTGAATGATGAATTTGATCAAAAAATTCAATTTTAGTAGGAATGTGACCTGATTGGGAGTTCTTGGAGCTCGCATTGAACACGATCTTCACACTAGTGGACTGTGAGTCACATTAATTGATATCTTTATATCTAAAATTTAGTGGGTCTGAGTACAGCACGAGTTCAATGCTAGACAAATTCAAGTTCTTGGAGGGACATCTTGCTTTTCAGATTTGATTGAAATGTTTTGAATTGATGATTTTGGCTTGGATTCAATGCAATAGATTTGATTGCCAAACTTTTCTAGTTTTACCTTCCTCATGTTTCTATCAGAAATCATGCAATAATTTTTGTTAGACACTAACTTGTAATCATCATTAGTCAATTGTTTAATTGAGGGCAATGATTTTTGTAGTTCAGGCACATAGAAAACATCTCTGATTTCAAAAATACTTCCACCTTTTAAATTGATAAAAATATTTTCAGTTCCTATCATCTCCAATCTTCTTCCATCTTTAAGCTGAATTTTGCCAAGGCCACTTGTAACTCTGATTTCATTAAAGTCATCTATCGTTAATGTCATATGATTGGTGCATCCACTTTATGACAACCACATGTTTGATGAGATTTGTTTGTTTGAATGATACAAAACATGAAAAATGGATTCTTTTGTACCTTTTGGGTTTATTCCTTATTTATTTTTTTGAAGTTTTGCTTTGTCTCTTTTCAGGTATTGGAGACTTGTTTCCTTCAATCTTTCTTGAAATCTGATCTTGCTCATTTTTTTTCTTGATTATAAATTTTGACTTTTCAATTTGTTGTGCCTCTGATTTTTCGTTGGTTTTAGAAATCCTTGCTTGTTTCTTTGCTTCTTCACTTTAGTGTTTCCTTTACTCTTTGGAGTCTTTGGCTCCTGCTTTTGCTTTTTACTTGATCCTCTGTTTGATATATTTCATGAAGAGAATCCCGCATTTCCTTGCTGGTCTTGAAGCTTGTGATTGTGTTTTTTATTTTTGTACAAACTGAATTCCAAATGATTGCTTTTGCCATTTCATTTTCTCAAGCTTTTGTTCATGCCTCCTGCTTTTACAATGCCTTTCTCCACAATGTTCCCGGTATCATTTAGTTTCAGAAGTAACTTTGTCAAGTCTGTCTATAACTTGAAATTTTGTGTGCCATCATAAATAATTGAATACATTGTATAACCTTTACTTTGGTCTTCCATGTACACGACCTGGAGCTCTAATACCACTGTTTTTGCGACTGAAATTTTGGGTTCTTGGAGGATCCACCTTCAGGGCTAAAAATGCAAAGCATTGCAGGAATTTATCCTGTAGCAGCGGTAGTATTTGTGCAAGAAGCTACCATGGCTGCAAATAGTCCAGAAAAAGCCGCTACTATGCGACTCTTTGGCAGATCCGAAACAAAAGAGTTCTGCATATTCACAAAAAAGACTGTTACGGTTTCTCCATGAACTGTAAGAAATTTTGGCCCTCACCACTATCAAATCACTAACAATGCTTCAAGGGGTGCTCTTTCTACAAGCATGCCAAAAAATATTTCAGCAAATTCACTCTTTGCCTCAAGAGCAGCCACTTGAGGAAAGCAAACTGTACCCCATTCAACTTTGAAGAATTTCATGATTGAACCAGGAAATTCTCAATGACCTTAGAGACCGGTTGCCAAATAGGTAGCAAGGATGACTTAAGCACTTGTCCTTTCGCAGAAGTAGGAATCCCATGGGGGAAGAAGTCCATTGCATTGTGCAACCCTCTGGTAATATGGAGAATAATTTTTCCCTCCATCAGAACCCTAGTGCCTTTAAAATAGCCTGCTTGGAAACAGGCATCCTAATCCCATGAAATTCAGTACGCTGGCCCCTCCATCACCAGAAGAAAGTGGAGCCATCGAAATCCCTTTCCCCCCAGGAAGTGGAAGAAAGGCATTCTACGTGGCTGCGACAAGAAGGTCCTACAACCGGGGATTCTGCGTGAACATGGTGCAGTTTGGCTTAAAGATTGGTGTCTATCCTATGGTACAGAGAACTTTGCGCCACAGAGAACAAGCAACAATAACGAGTGATCATGGTATAGGTCATGGGGTCACTTGAAAGAGTAGATGGTTTCAGGCTTTCTTGAGCATCTAGGCAAGAATTGTCTAAAAGCTATCACTACTGATGTTGTGGGAGCCTAAAATGCCTGCGGAAGCCTAGACCTGACAGCTATAAAGGCAGAAATAAATGAGAAGTTTAGTAGTTTTGGAAATACCATTTGTGCACAGCACACAATATTCCTCAATCAAAAGGTTTCCATGTGTTAAGCATGCTTTTGTAGGAATGGCATTTTTACGTAATAGCCAACCAAATATTTTAATTTTCTCAAGTTACCGTCTTTGGCACATAATGTTCTATCCTTGCATTTTGCCATATTTTGCAATTATAAGACGTTTAGTCAAACCATTCTGATCCAACTTGAAGCTCAATAATAATGATTTGGTTTTTACAAAGCGACTTCCAAATTCTAGAGCCTATGGTATTAAACAACCAAGGGGCATATTTTTGGATCATTATATTTACCTCGGTGGCATCATCATGGTTATGAAGTCGTCGTAAAATACAGTATTGCCCTGCAAGGATACTATCGTCAAACTTGGGCACCCCAAGTCTGCTACATTTTTGAGACGTAGAGATACTATCTGACAACATGCATCTTTTGTGTATCTTTTCCTCATGACCAAATAACGTTGTTGACGATACAATTTACCTTTTGGATGACCTTCTTGGGAAGGGTAAAAATAGAGGGAACGTACCTAGAGATGATAGCAAGAACTGAGGAAGGCAAAAGAACCCACCCTTTGCTACTTAGAAATCTGGATATCCAATACCCAACTCTATTATGTGTATTTTGAATCAATCCCCATCAAGTATTAATTCAATTCCAATTAAATAAAGAATGTCAGCGTAGGAATGCTCCTACGCACCAGCTCCAATCGCAGAACGTTGCTGATTGATTTATTCAGCGTTGGCGTATTAGTAAATTGCGCTGACCTACTTTTCCAATTGATTGCTTGACCAAACTCTTTTTCGAAACTCATTAAGGCCTTTTTGATGGCCTTGGCCATTGGGACAGAGGCTTTAGTGGTGAGCATGATATTGTCAGCATAAGTTGACTAGGCTCTGGTATCCTGCCACCTGAACCCTTCCGACCTCAGCTGCCTTAAGATAGGTGTGTAAGGTATCCATGGCCACAATGAAAAGGTAGGGGAAGAGAGGGTCCCCTTGCCTAAGATCCCATTGAGAGCTGAAAAACCTACTCAATCTACCATTGAGGTCCATGGAATATACTCTAGATTTTTGTATAATATTGCATAACTACATGAAGTGTTGTCTAGAAGACCATCTGGAAGGTTACGATGGTTGAGAGAAGAAAAAGACTTACGAAAAAGTATTTTGTTAAGTCCAGAGGATCAAGACAATAACTCGTAAAGACAAGATAAGCTAAATTCACAATGAACTAGCCAATATACAAGCATGTCCATAGACAACTGCAAAGAGTTCTAAGCAAGTGATTAAGAAGAATAATATATATTCTTAAGAGTTATGAATTTTATAAGATGATAACCTTCTAGATGGTCTTCTCTTCTTATTTAAGAAACTGGACTAGGCTACGTATGGCACAACTTGAACCTTCTCTTCCTCTTTAGGAAACTAGATCCTATGCCATAGGGATTGCACTTGTTTTCTACAACACTTGCTTCTTAACTTCGAGTCACTTTTTTTAACCTTTTGGTTGTGGTACTTGGATTCTTGTTACGAACTATGTGTTTTGTAACATTTGCTTCATATCTTTGCTTCAACTTCTTGATACATTGTGGTGTATTGTTCCTTGGTGCTCTTATCTTTATTGATCCATCAATTCTTCTTCAATTCTTCATACCTTAATACTTCCACACTTTTTTCCCCATTCGTAACTGGGATGTTGGTGCTAATATTTTGTAGAATTACGAATTGATTAAGAGTGGTTACAAATTATTTTAAGGGGTTACAAAACTAACGATTGTACATTAACTTAGGAGTATATTCTAACATCATTCCTTGGGTTGGTAGCACATTAAGTTTCCATGCGAGTGCCTCATGGAGTTTTAAGTCTCTGGGACCTCTTTTCTCCTGCCTGAAACAAATATTTTTATGATGCATGTTTGAAACAAATATAAATATGTTATGAAACAAATACTTAATTTCATGTTAGAAATTCTCTGTTATTTTCATGTTAGTTATTATATCATCTCATAGTGTGTAAACCATCCCAACATGTTTTTAGGTAGAATCTATTTCATCCTTTGTTGGCACTGTCCTTGGGACGGCCATGAGGATTCCTTGTGAAGTTTTGAAGCAGAGACTGCAGGCAGGAATTTTTGATAATGTTGGTGCTGGTATTCTTGCTACCTGGGAGAAAGATGGTCTCAAAGGTTTCTTCCGTGGAACTGGAATAACACTTTGTCGAGAGGTTCCATTTTATGTTGCAGGGGCAGTTTTGTATACTGAATCCAAGAAGGTAAATCTTAAAACATAAGTTTGATATTAAATATGGTACGTTGTATTTTCTAAACAGTTAAGTAACTCATGCTTTTGTTTAAATAGGCTGCTCAGCAACTAGTCAACCGTGAATTAGCTCCATGGGAAACAATAGCAGTTGGAGCACTCTCAGGTGGCCTGGCTGCTGTTGCTACAACACCTTTTGACGTCCTTAAAACAAGGATGATGACAGCAACTCCTGGGGTACCAGTCACTATGTTTGCTATTGCTTCTACAATTTTGCAACATGAAGGGCCCCTTGGCCTTTTCAAGGGAGCTGTTCCTCGGTTCTTTTGGATAGCACCTCTTGGAGCAATGAATTTTGCTGGTTATGAATTAGCCAAGAAAACAATAATAGCAAAGCACAGTAATGTCCAGTAGGTAAACCTTGCAATTTTTGTTGTTGTTGTTCCGAGCATGGACTGCAAAATTGATCTCAATGTCACATGTTAATGTTTTCCTTTGTCCGAGCTTCTTTCATATGCATTAAATTTTGATTTTGGAATATGAATCCCAAAGTCATGAAAATTTTTCATTGCACTATGTACAAATCCAAAACTTTGTTAATCAGCATTTTAAACGATCGTACCAATGGTTTTATGAATTCTTCTCAATTTTCAATTTGATTGTTTATGATATTTTGTATTATTCTTTTTATTATGGTTGTGATGGAATTCTTAGGTTTATCATCTGCGAGATTATTTTGGTCGAGTTAGGTGTTGTCACAGAAATAAATAATTATCATTGAAATGCTGGGTTAAGAGATAAACTTTTTCACTAGACATTGTCATGGGAAATACATAATTATGGTCATAACATGGAATTTTTTTAGGAGAATTATTATGGGAGAACATACATTGGTTTTGATTTTTTAAAATATGAATATCAATTCTTAGTGAGCCAATTTTGAGATTTTATTAAATCTATAAATAAACATATTCTCTCAGCCAAATAATAAATGTCATAAATATATAGTTAAGCCATTGTTTAATTTGTCAAACTTTTGTATAGTTAATTTGAATTGTTATATCAGATTCCCTTTATAGAAGTTGATTTGAATTATTGTATAAGATTCCTTTTATGGTGAGAGCTATAATGTTTATTGTTAGTTTATTTGATTTGTGGCATCACTATAAAATCACTGAACTTTGCAACTAATATTCATAATAAAGAAAACAAAAATGGGTCATTTTCTTTTCTAGTTGAATGATTATACAACATACTGAAAAAGGAATATCTACTATTTAAGTAGAAAATTATTCACCAGCTACCATAAGGTATCCTTGAGGAAGGCCCTTCTATGGAATGCTATTCACCACTAGTCTTATAGTAGTCAATGAAACAAGTTCAATTCTTAATGCCAAATGTCAAAATAATTGAAGAACAAAGACTTCAATTCTTAATGCCAAATGTCAAAATAATTGAAGAACAAAGACTCAAAACAAAGTTCATGTTCATAGATATTATAGTAGTCAATGAAACAAGTTCAATTCTTAATGCCAAATGTCAAAATAATTGAAGAACAAAGACTCAAAACAAAGTTCATGTTCATAGATATGGGAAACTATAAGAGAGTTCAAGTGGGTTAAGTGGAGTATTCCATGTCTTACCTTAAAAAAAAACCAATCTACCTTGTATCTTTCAATCTAGAGATTCTAACTTGCACCTTCCAACCTATATATCTTGGGCACAACACTATTAATATGTAATCATTATCTCGCAGAGTAATTGTTGTTTTCGGAACCAATGAGTGGTACAAAGATTGACAAACTTTTAATATAGTTTGGTCGGTGTCAATGAGAGTTTATTGTTCAACAAGGAAGATGTTGTTGATTCACATTGTAGTTAAGGCTCTCTTATGTTCTACTAATGTATCATGTTGGTGGTATTTCTTAGGTGCACCTTGAATCAAGATTTTTTAGGTTCTATTCTAACACTTAATATTGTTTTTTTTAAGAAGAATGGTTAGGGTTTCAAATTGTTTTTGGTTTTAATTTTTAATATATATATATTTCATTTTATTTAAGACGTTAGGGGGTGGGAGAATAATTTGAATATAAGTACACCCAATACATATAGTCCAAAAATAAATATGATACTTCAGAAGAATTATAAATGAATAAAATAGTGCTTCAAGTGTGACTTGAACTCACAATACCCACTATAAGTTTGTTTTGGGTGTATCCATATTATGCTTGATTTGTTAAACATTTGTACCAATTATTTGAATTGTTGTATAAGATTCCTTTCCTATTACTAGAGCTCCTAAGAGGATGGTGGTTTGAGTCATTGTTATGTTATTTTATATGTTGTTGAATGCTGGTTAATACAAAAGAGACATAAACAACAAATCAGTGGGATAAAAATGTGAATGCTTAGATGGATGTTGAATATTATGAGAAAAAATAAATTGCATAATACAGACACTAGAGGAAGGTTTGAAGTGATTTCTATTTTAAATAAGGTATAAGAATGATCTTGTAGATGTGGTTTGTGTGAGCATATCAAAAAAACTTGCTATATCACTGTTCTAGGAACATCATTGAAAGGAAGATAAAAGATAGCTATAGGAAATAGAATTGAAGATGATTGGAAGAAATTGCAAATAAATATCTAGCTCTTCATAGAGATGAATGATGAAAAAACTTAGGTAGCCAAACCTATTTTGTTAGACGAGGCATGATGATAAGTATGTCTTATGAGTAGATTAAAATGCTTATGATCTTCTTTGATGTGTCCTTTCCATTAGTTTTGGATAATATTATTTGAATATGATTAAAAAATATAAATTATTATAATAGGACAAATGATCTAGTGGTAAAGAGATTAACTTACAACTTAATGATTATGAGTTTAAACTTATCTAAATTAAAATTTCAATATATTTTTCTAGACTTGCTTAATTCCTTTTGCAATTTTTGAAATTCAGCTCATTTTCTCCTTTTGCGATTTTTCAACTTTAGCCTATTTTTCTTCTCTTGTGATTTTTCAGCTTCAACCTAATTAATGAATCTTTTGTCAAATCCACAAGATACTTGGTAGTTCACCTTGAAAAATCCTTTTGTCAAATCCATCATGCACTTGGCAGTTTATATCAAAATTTGACCTCAAGCATTGTTTCCATTTTCAGAGGCCCTTGGGTAACTTGGTTGAGTAGAGAAACAAGAACCAAATCTCAACAACATTTACAATTAGTTGATTGCTTTTTATACATTGATGTTGCATTGCTATGTCAAAGGAGATCACAAGTTATTTAAATCACTTCTTATGTCTTGGGTGTACCTATAAAGTATTTCAGGTTTCAATATCCAATATAGTTTTATTTCGAGTACACCTATATTATCCTTGATTTGTTGAATTTTTGTATTCTTCATTTGAATTGTTATATAAAATTCCATTTACGTCAAATTTTTAATGTTTTTTAATTATTAGTTTATCTAAATAGTGAATGAGTGGCATGCTACACTAGTTGTGCTAAATCAACAATTGATGTCTTATGTTTGATATAGTTTGGTTGTTGTCAATGAGAGTTATTTGAAATAGTTAGTCTAGTGGCAAGACTCTTGATTTGGAAGTTCCAAGTTATGGTTTTGAAAAGAAAAAAAGTTTTAGATTCCAACATTGACCTCAAGTGGTTAGCTTATTATTTGATAAGGATTTGTAGGCAAGATGTTATTGGTTTGAGTCACACTCAAAGCACTGTTATATTCTTCCAAAGTATCATGTTGGTGGTGTGGCTTTGGTGCACCTATAGTTAATTTTTTTTTGGGTTATAACACCGAATATAGTTTGATTACTTTAAAAAATACAATGGTTTTTGATGAGCCGCAATATTGGGGCTACAATATCGGGTCCGTGATATCGGATCGTGCCAAGCGATATCGGACATTCGATATTGGGACCTGTCTCATTGCCTATAAATAAGAGGCGGGCACACTTGGTTTCGTAGTTAATTCTTAGTCCCTTACCCAAACCCTTGTAGTTTCTCCCTCTCAGAGTTAGAATTATTTCTGAGTGCTCGTAGTAGGAGTCATAAAACGAACGGATCTTTATTTGAGCATTGTGTACCTAAGCATACCTTGTGTTCGAAAATAAAGACGAACTTTGTGATAAACCTTGCAGCATTTAGAATAGCTTATCTCTCACCCTTAATAGTATTTACAGTTCTTTAATGATTTCATTAGCTAATTAATGTTTCTTTTATTGATTTGTTAATTTTCACAAGTAGGCACACTCAGTACGACCACTTTGAACATGTGTGGAACACTTGGTAACCCAGTAACGATTAGGGTTTGGTAATCCCAGGAGTGTTACACTAGTTTAGGATGTGTACGAAAAGTGGGAGCGGATGCTGGTGTTAAGACTAGTTAGGACCTAGCTAATTAATTAATTTAAATTAGTTATTCAATTAATTCACTTCTTTCCTCTTTAGCACCAGGACATAAAACATAAAAAGCATAAAAAATCATATACCTCAAGTTTACTTAATCATATAATCGTGCCATACGAGTAAGCTTGGGAAGACAACAATCGCCTAACCCATTCTTGTTCTGTGAAGGCGCATAAGCACTTAGTCCTTAGAGTTCGATTAGATCACACATAACGCTCATATTCATATGGTTGAGCATAGGGGTACCTCACCGCTCATCATTGGTGCTGTTGTTAGGGACTTTGTTGTTTGTGTGCTAATTAGAACTTAGGAATCTTTTAATCATTGGAACGAACCCTTAGGGTTGGTTATCTTAAAATTATTAGAAAAGAGAAGAGAAAAGTGTCGCACACTGAAGAATTAATCATGTCTCCTTTTTCTTATGAGAGTGTTTCACTGCCTAGGTTTGACACAACGAACAATCGGAGGCGGAGTACACATGATGACCCACCAGTGCCCCAACAGTTTCATGTGGTATACGTTCATTCCGATGAGTATATACCAAACTTTACCTTTATCCTCCACTAGGATGAACAATTGCGTTGGCGTGATTTAGAAGGTAACATAGTGTTATCTCCCAATCATTCAATCCTAAGCATGCTTCTTTGTGCTCTCGCACAAATTGGTATGTAGCACTTATAGGCAGAGTACGTTGTGCATGAACACGACTTGAGAGAGTATCGACCCATAGAGGTAGAATGTCAAAGGGACCTACAATAGGAGAGACATCATAAATCTATGAAGGGGAAGTGGTCATAGGAGGTCCCATATGTCATAGGTAAAAATGAGGGTGATGAACCTACCTAAGGAGGTCTTCCACAAAATGATGTTCCTCCCATTGACTTTAGTCAAGGGTTTGTGTATCAGAATCTTTACTTAACTATCCATAACCCAGATTCTAGTGCTGATAGACATAAAGGATCTGAAAAAGGAACACGAGCACATGAAAAAGATGGACATTTTGATCGTAATCGTAATCGAGGTCGTGACCACCGAAGAGAAGGCAGCAGGCACCGTCATAATAATGGTCCTCCTCTGTCTTCACCTCCATCATCTCCTTCCCCTTCTCCTTTAGGATCGAAACACAGTCGCAAAGGGAAAGACCCTGAGGATAATGGTAGGCAGAACAGGAATAATAGACAAAATAGTCAAGAAAGGGGACAAGGGCATTCTCGAGAAACACATCACAAAAGAAGGGAGAATAGGAAATAACATAGGCATCATAGATGCCATAGAGAATATGATCACGATGAATCCCTACTCGTTACTCGAAGTATGCTAGATATAACTGAGGCTATTAGAATCCCAATAGGGCACCAAAAAGATAGTAGGATCAAAAGATTGGACATGAAAAATATCCCACAATTTGAAGGGGGATACAATGCTGATCCTCAAAATCATTTGCAAGCATTTCACGATGCATGTGCCTTGCAAAACATAGAAAATGAGTGGCAAAAACTCAAGTTGTTTCCATGGACACTGATGAAGGAAGTGGAAAGATGGTACTGATCCTTAGAACCGGAATCCATTCACCGATGGAGTACCATGTTAGAACTATTCAATGATAAGTATCAAACGTACTCCCGAGTGTCCAACCTACAAAAGAAAATCCAAGGATGGAAAAAAGGAGGACATGAACCATTGGATGCTACCATGGGCCAATATTATGCATTATTACATCGTTGCCCTAACCATGGTTACTCGCAGAGGGAACAACTATGCCATCTCATAGATGGACTTAGGCACAAAACATGAAGAACCCTTGGGACTTATGCCTAAGGAAGACTATCCAAGCTTGGAGCCCCATCAAGTACAAAGATTGTTGGAGCAAGTTACTAAGGAGGAAGGTGAGTTAACAAAAAGAGAGAGAGTGGAGGAATACAATAGACTCCTCTACTATTTTGAGAATGGTTTGAAATCTATTATCTAGGGAGTCCCACATTTGGTCCACCTTTGCTGGTACTGTTGATGCAAGTTTTTAAATGGGCAAAGTTTTCCTATTCACCATCTCTTCAAGTGGTGACCAAGAAAGGAGAAAAAAGAAAGAAATTGAATATGCACGTAACAAAGGTAAGGACAAAGCTATCATTGTTGAAGAGGTTATGGATTTGGATACAAACAATGATGATGAATGTGAGATATGTCAATATGACCATCCTAAGGGATGTTGCCTAGTAATCTCACATCTGCAGGAGTCTGGGGTGTACACACTAAACCCATGATTAAATAGATGGAAAACACCCCGAAGGTTACCTTATCCTCAAGGTAGCCCAAGATAGTTCCACCAACCCTTTCCAAGTGGAAATCCACCAAAAAGAAATGAACAGTATCAACAGTGGAAACACCCACAATCATGGGGAATGCCACCACCATGTCAATAGTACCCTTACCATCAACCTGATCCATATGGATACTATGTGCAGCAACCAATCTCTCCACGTGACTCTACTAGTCATGTTACTCCTCAGTCTCACTACCAAACCTATGAGTACTATAGAACTCATTCTTCTAGAAGGGAGGTTTCACAAACGTATTATCCTTTTCATTTGACTGCACCTCTTCCACCCTTAGCTCCATCACCACTTGCTCCAACTATGCAGGGTGAGCTCCCTGCCCAGCCGCAACAATGTAACGCTACAAGGGCTATTAACCCTCAATGTATTGTTGGTTTAGACAATTGCATAAAGAAGAGACATTTCTTTAGAACCAATAGGCCAACTAAGTCCTTTCAACCACAAGCGGAAAATTCTCCAAATGCCTCACCACCATTCGAATCTTCGGAGCTTCCTTTGAACCAAAGACCATACTTAACACACATGGTCATGTTAACTCATGCAATTAGTGATTGGATTAAAGCTGGCCATCTTCTTAGGAAATTCTCTAATCTTGGAAGTCCTCTGATATATTTGCAAATTGCTAGGAACGAACCTTGCAAAGCTCTTTTGGATTTAGTACTGGTGTTAACTTAATCTCTCAAGAAATGTACAAAACCTGGAACCTGCCTCCACTAAAAAAGAGTAACATATGTTTAGAGTTGGCCAACTAGTCCATCACTGTCCCATTAGGACTAGTGAAGGACATTGTCACCAATATTTGTAGGTGGTCATATCCAATCGATTTCCTAGTGATTCAAGTCAACAACTCTAAGGGGGACTTCCCAATCATAATGGGAAGAGCATGGCTAAGCACAATTGATGTGCACCTAGGAATACATGATTTTTCCCTAGAAATATCAAAGGAAAATACATTTGGAAAGATCAAGAAGAAGAAATTTCCATGCATCGCATACAGTGACACAGGGTGTAATTGCGTGCAGAAGTCCCAGTTTGTACAACGTTTAACATTGCCTGCATGCAACCAATTTGCACCAATAACTAACATACAAAGATGCCTGTATGCAGCAACCACAAGACAGGAAGGCACCTAGTGGTTGATAGCTAACCAAGAGAATGATTCAACTATATGTATGGAACCAAATGAGAGCTTGACTTGCACCTATATTGATAGCATAAATATATTAGAGTAAGTCCATTGCTAACTTCCAAGTCTTGACATCGAAAATATCAACTGGGGGAATTTGGAAATCCCTAATGATTTAAAGAAAAAGCCCATTGAGTTAAAACCATTGCCCACTGGTATGGAGTATACATTTTTCAAAAATGAAAAATCGGTAATCATTAATGCTAGGCTCGCTCCTCAACAAAAAGAAAGACTGCTGAAAATGGTAAAAAAATGGTCGAAAGCCTTTGCTTGGTCATATCTTGAATTAAATGGAATAGATCCTAGGATATGCCAACATAGAATTTACACTGACCCCTCCATGAAACCTTGATGATAACCGTAGAGATGACTAAGCCCAAAGCTTAAGCAAGTGGTTAAAGAAGAAATTGAAAAACTTCTAAAAGATGGGTTCATCTATCCCATTGCTAATAGTGATTGGGTTAGTCCATTAGTCATTGTACCCAAAGAGGGAGGTAAATGGAGGGTGTGTATAGACTTTAGGCTACTGAACATGGCAACATTTAAAGACCACTTCCCATTGCCATTCCTCAACCAAATCTTAGATATCATCGCAGGGCATTGCTACTATAGTTTTCTGGATGGCTATAGTGGATATAATTAAATTTGAATAGCACCAGAAGACCAAGCCAAGACTATGTTCACAAGTCCTTAGGGGACATTTGCATATAAGCAGATGCCATTTGGCTTGTGCAATGCCCCAGCAACATTTCAACGTTTGGTTCTAAGTATCTTTCAGTAGCAAATAGGAAATGGTATGGGGATATTTATGGACAATTTCTCCACCTATGGAGTGGACTTTGAACAAGCATTAGATCAATTAGAGCAAGTACTGAAATGATGTGTAGAAATCAACTTAAGGCTCAAGTGGAAAAAAAGCCATTTAATGGTCCAAGAGGGCATTGTATTAGGGCACAAGATTTTACAAACAGGGATAGAAGTAGATCCTGAAAAAATTAAGGTCATCCAAGGAATCACTCAGTAACCTGAAACTATAAAAGACATTTGATCCTTCCTTGGACATATTGGCTATTATAGACGCTTCATTGAGAACTTTTCAAGGATTGAAAAACCTTTAGTAGAACTAATGAAGAAGGATGTACCTTTTGAATGGACCAAGGAATGTGAGCTAGCCTTCCCAACCTTAAAGTAGAAGCTTGTAGAAACACCTATTCTACAAGCTCTTGATTGGTTCAAACCATTCAACATAATGACTAACGTGTCTAAATTTGCCTTAGGAGCTATACTTACATAGTTAGATGACCAAAAACATCCCTATTACATCCACTATGCAAGTCAAAGTATCGTTGGTGCACAACTCAATTACACCACAATAGAAAAAGAGTGAATGGATGTGGTGCTTGCACTAGAAAAATTTAGGCACTATGTATCGGGCTATAAGATATTTGTACATACAGATCATAGTGCAATTCGGTTCCTAATGAATAAACTAATGGTGAGCCCTTGCATCATACGATGGCTTGTGATCTTACAAGAGTTTGATCTTACGATGATCGATCGTAAAGGCATTGAAAATGTTGTTGTTGATCATTTATCTCGATTGCGATGGGACAACAAAGAGGATGAATATCCAAATTTTGACCATTTCCCTGATGAACTCCTCTTTGTAGGTGTGATAAACAATCACTTTCCCATTGAGAAAAATTGGTATAGTAGCATTCTTACTTATCTGCTTACACAAGAAACACCACAAGGGTTAGACATTAAAAAGAAACAATAGTTTCTTCACTGAGCCAAATATTTCATGGAAATCAATGGACACCTTTATAAGGTATGTCTCAATGGCTTAGTTCGATGGTGTGTTCCCGATGTAGATCAATTGCAAGTTCTCCAAGACACTCATGAGGTCCCTTGTGGGGGTCATTATGTGGGGAGATGAACAGCCATAAAAATTTTGCTTGCGAGATATTATTGGCTTACATTGTTCTGGGATGCTCATCATTTCATCCAATCTTGTGAACACTGCCAACGTGATGGGGGAATGATTGCTAGAATGGAGGGTCCGCAACAATGGATTCAACCTTTAGAACCCTTCAACATATCGGGAATTTATTTTATGGGGCCTATTACACCAATGTCCAATGGAAAAGCCTACATTGTTGTTGCTGTTAACTATTTTACCAAGTGGGTAGAAGCAGCCACTGTTATGGACTATACATCATCTATCGCTACACGAGTTGTTCAACAACAAATCATAAACAGGTTTGGTATGCCTTATGCACTTATTTTTGACAATGGTACATATTTTATAGGTTTGACTTTTCAAAATTTAATGCAATGCTTAGGAGTTGAGCATAAACTGACTGCACCATATCATCTTCAAGGGAATGGTCAAGCTGAGGTCACCAATAGGGAGATCACAAAAATATTAACATGAACCATTAACAAGTATAGGTGAGACTAGAGCACAAAATTGAATGATGCTCTCTGGGCATATCGCTCCACATGGAAACTCCCTATAGGCTACTCTTCCTATGAGTTAGTGTATAGTAAAATTTTGACACTTCCTATTTAAGCAGAGCTTCGTACACTATCCATAGCATGTGACCTTAACCTTAACCTTAATCTAGCATAAAAAGAATGGCTAATGAACCTTAACTTGCTAGATGAAAAATGATTAGCCACCCTGTCATTTACTGAACTACACAAGGCATTTAACAAACAACATCATGACCAAAGGATTAGAAAAGTCAAATAACAACAAGGAGATAAGGTTCTTTATTGGAATCCCACACATGTACCCCACAAAAATAAATTTCAAACATTGTGGAAAGGACCTTATATCATTCATGAAACTTTTCCTCCAAGGGTCGATGAACGGCAAGGTACCCCTACGCTCAACCATATGAATACAAGCATTTCACGCATGATTTGGTCAAATTCCAAGGACTAAGTGCTTACACACCCTTGTGGAACAAGGACATATTGGTTGATTGTTGTCTTCCCAAGCTTACCTGTATGTCACGATTGTATGGTTAAGTAAGCTTGAGGAATATGATTTTTATAGCTTTTATGTTTTTATGTCCTATGCTAGTAGGGAAGGAGAGAGGTAACTAAGTGACTAATTTAACTTAACTACTCATTAACTAACTTATAACTAATCCTAACACTAGCATCTGTTCCCACTTGCCGTACACATCCTGAACTAGTGCAACACTGCTGGGATTACCAAACGCTAATCGTTATTGGGTTACCAAGTGTTACACACATGTTTGAAGTGGTCTTGGTTGTGTTATTTAACAATTTTCTTAATTCATCAAAATGAATTGCTGTGCTAATAACAGAAATGTAAAGTGCATAAAATAAATTAAAATAAAATAAATGCATAAGAAAATAAAATAAAAGAAATGCATAAGAAAACAAATCTCAAGTGTTGCAAGGATGAATCGAAGAGCTCATCTTTATTGCTATACATAAGGTATGCTCAGGTACATAATGCTCGAATAAAGATCCGTCCACACTTAGACCTCCTACTGTGAGCACTTGGAAAATACTCTAACTTTTAAACAGATTACAAGAGTTTCACTACTTGACTACTAAAAGACTTCTTCCCAATTATGTGCCTAGGCACTGTATTTATAGGCTTGGGAGAAACTACTTTAATAATTATAGTAACCACTTTAATAATTAGAGCAACCACTCTAATAATTAGAATAACTGCTAGAGTAACCACTCTAATAATTAGAATAACTGCTAGAGTAACTACTCTAATAATTAGAATAATTGCTAGAGTAACTGCTCTCATCATACCCCCACGACTGAATGAAAACTTTTCCTTGAGTATAGAAGAAGAGAAACAAGTTATTTACAAAATATATTAGGGGGATGTGGACTTATTTGATTGACATGCAGAGTGACACAAAGAAAATAGACAAATACAGAAGTGCCCAAGCATACAATATTACAATTACATACAAAATTGTTGTTCATGACAATTAGGAAAGAACACCAATGGATCCAAAGGGCATCCAACCCCTCTTGGCAATAGAAGAATGAGGGAGAGGTAAAAGAGATCCAATGACCATGAACACTCTCCTATGAGTGATATGGTTGCATCCTCCTTGGTGATGACAGTCCTACTTCCAATCCACGCTTCCCACTGCAATCACAAAAAAACCAAGGATTAGTATATATAATATATAAATAATGGCTAAATACCTTGTCGTGTTGGTTATTTTATCTAGCCAAGTTGTGATTGTGATAGATTTCTTGCTTGATATTTTTAGTGAAAAGATTGACGAATGGGTTAAAAAATAGAAGCCATCCATACAATTCAGAGAAAGCTTGACACAAGGCATAGTGGAAAGAGGGCATTCACAACAATAAAAAGGAATTCATTACAAACAGTTGTGAAGGTGCATATAATTTGGATGACATGGATGGGGTAAATAAAAAGAATTTGATTGTAACAATGTCTAAGGGTAAAGAACTTAACCTAGCCAAACCAAAAGATATGCAAGTGGGTCCTTCCCAAAGTAGGCTCATGCCCTTTATGCCCTGACAAACCCACAAACCAAAGAGTCTGTAGGCTCTAGGAATGTCATTTGGAAGCAAGAGTTAAAAACTTACCCACAAGAATTCACCAAAGAAAAATGATGCATCAACCCAGAACAGACTAATGATAAAATCGACAATGAGGTGGAAAATGGGAAGAAATATGGAGAGGAGAGAATGGAATGGAATCCCAAGAACAAGGTTGTGTAAAGCCCCTTGTGTATTTCATGGTTAAGATAATTGAGTAGAACTCATCCCAAATCTAGACTCAAACCAACCACATTCAGTGACCTCACATTAATAAACTTGGCCAATCCATCCTCTTGAGGCAACAAGAATGCTTTCATAAAGAGTGAGCACCATCCCATGAAGAGTGAGATGGAGAAGTAGGAAACGAAAAAGGGCCTTAGTTAGAGGGAACCTTCAGGACTGGGTAACATCTCTTTCCAGTGCCATAATCAGCGCTTGTAGCCCATATTGCTTTATTATGTCTAAGGGGTATGCTTTGAATTCTCACCTTTTTCTCTTTTTTCTTTGATGTGTGAGAACCACACCATGCAAAGAATTATTTTTATTCACTCAGCTTCCTAATATTTGAACAATGTTAGAATGGTGAAAAACCCAAGAAAAAGCATCCAAGAACCCAAGACAATGGCCAACACCAATGAATTGAATTCCCTTGAAGTCACACCCTTTTCATCCTTTGAGTTTTTCCTTGGTTTAAAAAATACCCAGCCACCAATTCATTAACAAGTTTACTTAGAAAAAGGGGACTGTACGATTCCAAGCCAAAGGAGACCATAGAGTTCTATGGATGAGTGGGCGACGTGGACTCATTGCCTGTTTTACCAAAAGAACCATACCTTAATATCAACATCATAATTCAAAGGTAAAAACTAAACATTAGCAATCAATATGATATAATTCAATCCACCATCATGAGCACTTATTAAATGATGAATGAAAGTAAATCAAGCAAACAAAGAAATAGTAAAAACATGAATGATGGTGTAAAACAAAAATAAGAAAAGTTGAAAGAATGTGTAAAACAAAAATGTGTAAAAAAAATTCAAAAAGAATTGAGGGCCTAGAATGGTTAGCATAGGTGGCCATCTTCCCCATGACTAAAATGGAAGGAGGAGATCCAAAATAGTGAGCAGGGTTGTCCATCAAGAGAGGTGGCATGTTACTAGCTGTCCTAAGCTCCTAGAAAGGTTTGGTTTGTTGCATGTTGACCAAAATTTTCTTATCCGGGCTCTCAAGTTTGTATATTTCCATGGCTCCTAAAGGAAAAGTTGCATAAATAATATAAGGTCCTTCCCACAATGTTTGAAATTTAGTACGTTGTGGCACATGTGTGGGATTCCAGTAGAGAACCTTATCTCCTGGCTTATATTTAACTTTCCTAATTCTTAGGTCATGATGTTGTTTATTGAAGGCCTTGTGCAATTCGTTAGATGACAGGGCAGTTAATCGATTTTCATCTAGCAAGTTTAGGGTTACTAACCATTGTTTCTATGCTAGATCAAGGTCAAGGTTGAGGTCACATGTACGGAGCTTAGATTTAATGGGAAGCATTCGTAATTTACCGTACACTAACTCATAGGGAGAGTAGCCTGTAGGGAGTTTCCATGTGGAGCGGTATGCCTAAAGAGCATCGTTCAGTTTAGTGCTATAGTCTTGCCTAAACTTGCTAATGGTTCTTGTCAATATCTTCATAACCTCCCTATTGGTGACTTTTGCTTGACTGTTCACTTGGGGGTGGTATGGTGTAGTCAATTTATGCTTAACCCCTAAGCGTTGCATTAATTTCTAAAAAGTTGCACCTGTGAAGTATGTACCATTGTGTGAACTAAGTGCATGTGGCACACCAAACTTGTTTATGATTTGTTGTTGAAAAAATCGTGCATCTGTAGATGATGTAAAATCTTTAACAGTAGCTACTTCGGCCCATTTTGTTAGGTAATCAACGACAACAATAATATAGGCTTTTCCATTGGAAATTGGTGTAATCAGCCCCATAAAATTAATTTCCCAAATGTCAAAGGGTTATAACGGTTGAATCCATTGTTATGGACCCTCCATTCTAGCAATCATTCCCCCATCACATTGACAATGATTACAAGATTGGACAAAACAATGGGCATCCTGAAATAATGTAGGCCAACAATATCCTACAAGCATGATCTTGATGGTTGTTCATTTCTCAGCATAATGACCCCCACAAGGACCCTCATGAGCATCTTTGATAACTTACAGTTGATCTATAATGGAAACACACCATCGAACCAAGCCATCAAGACACACTTTGTAAAGTTTCTCATTGATCTCCATAAAGTACTTGGCTCAGTGAAGAAACTGTTGTTTCTTCTTAAGGTTTGACTCTTGTGGTGTTTGTTGGGTGAGGAGATAGGTAAGAATGCTACTGTACCAATTTTTCTTCGTGGGTGATTGATTATTCACTACACTAGCAAAGAGGAATTCATCAAGAAACTGTTGTTTCTTCTTAAGGTTTGACTCTTGTGGTGTTTGTTGGGTGAGGAGATAGGTAAGAATGCTACTGTACCAATTTGTCTTCGTGGGTGATTGATTATTCACTACACTAGCAAAGAGGAATTCATCAAGAAAATGATCAAAAATTGGATACTCATCCTCTTTATCGTCCCATCGCAACCGAGATAAATGATCAGCAACTACATTATCGGTGCCCTTGCGATCAATCATCGTTAAATCGAACTCTTGTAAGATTACAAGCCATTGTATGATACGAGGGCTTACCATTGGATTATTCATGAGAAACCATATTGCACTATGATCTGTACATATATATACTTTATATCCCAATACAGAGTGTCTAAACTTTTCTAGTGCAAACACTACAGCTATAATTCTTTCTCTGTGGTAGTGTAGTTAAGTTGTGCACTAGCAATACTTCTACTTGCATAGTGGATGTAATAAGGAAACTTCTGGTCATCTAACTATGTAAGTACGAATCCTAAAGCATAGTTGGCTGTGTCAGTCATGATATGGAATGGTTTGGACTAGTTAGGAGCTTGTAGAATGGGTGTTTCTACTAGCTTCTGTTTTAGAGTTTGAAAGCTAATTCGCATTCCCTGATCCATTCGAAAGGTATGTCCTTTTTCCTTAATTTTACCAATGGTTTGGAAACCTTTGAAAAGTTCTCAATAAATCTCCTATAGTAGCTAGTATGTCCAAGGAATGACCGAATATCTTTAACAGTTTCTAGTTGATGAGTAATTCCTTGGATAACTTTTATTTTCTCAGGGTCTACCTCTATCCTTGTGTGTGAGATTTTGTGCCCTAGTACTATGTCCTCTTGGACCATCAAATGGCTTTTTTTCCAATTGAGCCTCAAATTGGTTTCTACACATCTTTTTAACACTTGCTATAACCAGTACAAGGCTTGAGCAAAGTTTTCTCCATAAGTGGAGAAGTTTTCCATAAAGACCTCCACGCAATTCCCTATCTACTGTTCGAATATGCTTAGAACTAGTCGTTGAAATGTTGTAGGGGCATTGCATAAGCCAAATGACATCTATTTGTATGCGAACGTTCCCCAAGGATTGGTGAACGTAGTCTTGGCTTGGTCTTTTGGGGCTATTTGTATTTGTTTATATTTGCTATATCCATCTAGAAAACTATAATAACGATTCCCTGCGATGGTGTCTAAGACTTGGTCAACAAATGGCAATGGAAAGTGATCTTTGAATGTTACCATATTTAGTAGCCTGAAATCTATGCACACCCTCCATTTGCCTTCCTTTTTAGGCACAATAACTAAGGGGCTAACCCATTCGCTATCAGCAATTGGGTATATAAACGTAGCCTTGAGAAGCTATTCGATTTCTTCCTTAACTACTTGCTTCAACTTAGGGTTCAATCATCTTTGCAATTATGTTCAAGGCTTCATGGAGGTGTCAGTGTAAATTCTATGCTGGCATATCCTAGGATCTATTCTAGTTAATTTGGAATATGACCAAGTGAGAGATTTTGACCATCTATTGATTACCTTTAGCAGTTCTTCTTTCTGTTGAGGAGCAAGCTTAGCATTGATAATTACTGATTTTCTATTTTTAAGGAACATGTATTCCATACCAGTGGGAAATGGTTTTAGCTCGAGGGACTCTTGCTTAAATTTCTCAAGGATTTCCAACTTCCCCTAGTTGATATTTTCAAGGTTAAGACTTGGAAGTTGGTGGTGGACTTGCTCTAATGCATCTATGCTATCGATGTAAGCACAAGTCAAACCCTCAGTTGGTTCAATGCATATGAGTGAACTACTTTCTTGATTATTTGTCAGCCATTGGGTGTCTTCCTATCGTGTGGCTACTGCTTACATGCATCTTTGTATGTTAATCACTTGTGCACACTGATTGCATGCAAGAAATGCTAAACTTTGCATAAACCATGACCTCTGCACACAATTACACCCTATGTCACTATATGTGATGCATGGAACTTTCTTCTTCTCGATATTTCCTAATGTATTTTTCTTTGATATTTCTAGGGAAAGTCATGGATTCCTAGGCATGTGTCGATGGTACTTAGCTGTGCTCTTCCCATTATGATTGAGAAGTCCTCCTTACCATTGTTCACTTGAATCACTAGGAAGTTAGCTGGGTACAACGACCCACAAAAAATGGTAATAATGTCTTGCACTAGTTCCAATGGGATAGTGATGGACTGGTTGGCTAACTCTAGATGGATGTTGCTCTTTTTCAATGGAGGCAGGTTCCAGGCCTTGTACATTTCTTGAGAAATCAAGTTGATAGTGGAACCTGAATCCAAAAGAGCCTTGTACGGTTCATTTCCAGTGATTTGTAAATATATCAGAGGACTCCCAAGATTAGAGAATTTCCTGGGAAGATGGCCAACTTTGATCCAATCGGTGATGACATGTGTTAGCATAACCATATGCATTGAGTGCGGTGGTTGAGTTGAAGGAGGCTCTGAAGTTTTGATTGATACTGAGGCATCTAAGGAATCAACCGCTTGTCATTGCAAGGGCTTGGTTGGACTGTTGGTTCTAAAGAAAGGTCTTTTCTTCATGTGTTTGTTGGAACCAACAGTAGGTTGAGAGTTAATAGCCCTCGTGGCATTACATTACTATGGCTAGGTAGGGATTTCACCTTGCATCTTGGGAGCAGGTGGTAGTGGAGCTATTGGTGGAAGAGATGTGGCTAGATGAGAAGGATGATATGCTTGTGGAATATCATCTCTAGAAGAGGGAGTCCCATAATACGCGTGGGCTTGGTAGTGACGTTGAGGAGTGACATGACCAGTAGAGTCATGTAGGAAGATTGGCTGCTACACATAATATCCATATGGGTTAGGTTGCCGGTAAGGATACTGTTGCCTTAGTGGTGGCATTTCCCATGATTGTGGGTGCTACCACTATTGATATTGCTTAATTGGTTGTGGTGGAGTTCCAATGGGATAATATGTTAAGGGTTTGTGGAATTGCCTTTGGTTACCTTGATGATAAGGTAACCTTTGAGGTGTTTGGCTTTTGTTTAATTGTGGGTTGATTGCATACACCCCAAACTCCTATAGATGTGAGATTACAGGGCAACATCCCTTAGGATGGTCATATTAACATATCTCACATCCACTATCATTGTCTATTTCTAAATCCACAAACACTTCAATGATGGTAACTTTTCCCTTACCCTTGCTACGTGCATGTTCAACCTCTTTATTTTTTCTTTTCTTACTACCTTGCTCTCTAGACTCTTATACTATTTTAAGAATAGTTTGAAATCTATTGTCTAGGGAACCCCACATTTGGTCTAGCTTTGCCGAAACTTTTGATGTCATCTTTTGGATAGACAAAGTTTTCTTATTCACCATATCTTCGAGTGATGACTCTTCTTCATCCTCACAAAATCTTACTCCCCTCTTCCAAAGGGAAGGATCTCGGTTATACTCTTTTGCACTTTCGCTATTCTGTAGCTCAACTTATTCCTTAGCAACTTACTCCAATAGTCTTTGAATTTGATCGGACCTAAGCTTAGATAGTCTCCCTTGGGCATAAGTCCCAAGGGTTCTTCTCATTTCATGTCTAAGCCCATCCATGAGATGGCGCAGTTGATCCCTTTGCGAATAACCATGGTCAGGATAATGATGTAATAGTGCATAATATCAGCCCATGGTAGCAACCAAGGGTTCATGTCCTCCTTGTTTCTAGCCTTGGATTTGCTTTTGCAAGTTAGACACTCGGGAGTATGTTTGGTACTTATCATTAAATAGTTCTAACATAGTACTCCACCTACGAATGGATTCTAGTTCTAAAGACTGATACTAGCTTTCCGCTTCTTTAACTAATGTTTGTGGGAACAACTTAAGTTTTTTCTCTTCGTTCTCTATGTTCTATAAGGCACATGCATCATGGAATGCTTGTAAATAATTTTGAGGATCAATGTTGTATCCCCCTTCAAATCATGGGATGTTGTTCATATCTAATCTCTTGATCCTACTATCTTTTTGATGCCTTGTTGTAATTCTAAAAACCTCAGTTATGTCCAACATACTTCAAGTAGCGAGGAGGGGTTCATCATTGAAATGACATAAATTTTGGGACTCTCACGATTCAGTAGTCCCAAAATTTAGGCAAGGATCTCTACAAGCATGATGTCATGATGGATCATATAGACAACATGGCAACCTGGAAGTCCTAATTCTTGCAATGTTGCTTTCGAGCTTGCCTATCAACCTTTGCAGCATAGTTAACATGGCACCTAGCCACAAGGCTAGTTTGCATGAAAGAGGCACCAGGAGTAGACCGTATAGTCTGGCAAATTTTCTACCTCCCGGGTTGGCAGGCTTGCTACACCCCCTAGCTTGCCCATCTTGACACTTGACCTGGCTGACGGTCTACGTAGGGACTATGCTAGGAGTTGTCGAAAGTGTTCAAGATGAGTGAAACAGTTTGGCAAGTTTTCTAACTGTGAGACCTGCTATGCTACGCTACGCTACATAGCGTAGCAAGCCTTGGGAAGACTGATCAGGCACGCAAGATGTAGATTGACAATGATTCAGTCCTTCAGGATATCTACCCCACTTCATCCTTGATGCATATGATGTAGTAAAATGTGGCAAGTTTTTTTCAGAAATCATTTCAATTTGAGCACTACGCTATGCTACACTACACAGTGTAGCACAGTGTAATGGGGATGTACTCTAACAATACTCCTACTCAGATGGCTTTGATGGAGTAAGCACATTTTCCCATGCTTCAACCATCAAACAGGTTTGCTCTGCTATTACGCTAAGACATGACTAACATTCTGTGACAAAATGTTTGCAAAGCAAGTCAGAATTTGAGCCAAACTGGGTGCTACGCTATGCTACGCTATGCAGCGTAGCAAGGATAGAACACACAAAGGTCCTCCACCAAGTGGTTCCAGCAAGAGAATTGCACTTGGCCACACTTCAGCCTCTAAGATTACTTGTCCCACTTTGCCCTCGGGTCCCAAACAAAGTTTCTTGACAAAGTATTGTAGATCAGACAGGAATTCATGTCACACTGGCTGCTACACTGTGCTACGCTACATAGTGTAGCATAGCATAGCAAGAATGCAAAGCACAAAAGTGTCCCAAGGATGAACTCAACAGGTCCCAGGACCCTTTAACATGGAAGATAGGTTTGTCAATTGCAGAAGTTGCTTGCCTAGCCAGGCCTCAAATAGGCATTCTTGGATTTTAGCCAAGATTTCTTTTAAGATTGGCAATTACACTATGCAGCATAGCACAGTGTAGCGTGCGGGTGTTTACGCTACGCCAATACACTAGGCAGCGTAAATGGCGTAACACTCATGTGGAAGCCCCAAGACATCTTTGATTTTCTCTAGGACTTGTTGGGAATGGTTACTCTTGTCTCGAAATCTCTTCAATAGACAAGATCAACAATTTTGCTTTGTTTTGCACTCCCCTGATTACTGCCAAAGTTGTTCCTATGCTTAACCTTGCTTGCAAGAGTAGGAAAGATGTAGTCCTAGAGCACAAGCTTCACTTTGCATTCATTGATAGCATTCACTGTAGCAAACATGGAAGTTCCTTGGATTATGGCACATGCAGTTTGAGTGGTATGGTCATAGTGTAGTAGGTTTCACATCCAGTATTACACAACAGCATGATGCAGTCACGTTTGCACTCTATGGGACCCAGGACACGTGCCATCCAAACCACGTTTCTCTCCTGCATCTGGCTCTATAAATACCCCGGTGAATAACGTTCAAAGGGTTGGCTTTTGGAATCATCTTTCCTGTGGTTGGCTTTTAAGGTTGGCATTTTTTGGCTTTTGCACTTGGCTTCATGGTGATGGGCATTTTGGCATTTTGGCTTTCTAGAGATTAGCTTTGGCAAAGAGACTAGCAAGCAGAAGGTTCTTGTTAGCAAGTTGTTGGTAGCAGTTCAAGGAGCTATGACCATACTACTTCGTTGTAAGCTGTGCTTGTCCACACTGTGCATCAGTTATACACCTTTAGCCAAATAAAGATTAGATCCCTGGATCTTAAGATGGTGCACTTTCTCACTCAAGCCTATTTCTTTTTATTTTTCTATTATCATATTTTGCATTATTCTCTATCAATTTACATTTTTCACCCATCGCTTAAGTTATACACAACGTCTTTAAAACGACTATTTACGAAAGGTTATTGTACATTGGTTAAGTCCCTATCTGATTGACCAGACCGTTAAGGGAACCCCACTTCCATTTACTCTAGCATGACCCTTGCATGGATCCAGGGTTAGGTTGTACACTCGGTGACCTCTTGGTGTTTCAGCCACCAATGTTTTCAGTCGCTACAATTTTTGGCGGTAGAAGGAGGGCCCTTTGTACCCTTTCCGTGCATCACAAGTAATCCTGCACATTGTTTGTACCCTGTCACCTACTAGCATAGACGTGACACCCTCGTGGTTGTCTATGCACTGGGTGGTGTAGATTGGTCACAACGACGGTTCCTCTAGAACCCTGCAGGATGAAAGCCTCCAACCACCTACTAAACCGCGTTCACTCTGCTGACTATGCTACATTGCCTACATCTCGTGTTGCATAGCGAACCGTTTAGTGTAGTAGTCGTGCTTAGCATAGCAGGTGCAACAGTGAAGGAAGCCAACTTTTGACACCCCCCAGCATACCTAATTTTAGCCTGTCTCTCTCTCCTTTACAATTTTCATTTTATAACAGAAAATGATTTCAGCAACCACTGGCATTCCCACCTTGAACTCAGAGGTGCCGTACTCAGTCCAAAGCATGACAGGCCTTGAGCAACTACCTAGCCTAGTGTTGGTATAGCAATAGTCCCTTAGTCTATGGCATCTTTCACTTGAGCGTTTGGCATAAGACGTAGAGCAGTACGATTTCCTCTGTGCAAAAGTCCAAGTGAATCTACCTTTAGATTGCTAAGAACTCAAGGATAAACATAACTTCAAGTTCCTCCATTGGAATAGGAGGGAGTTCATCCCTACTCCTAATGTCACCATTCCTCTAATTGAAGTGTATCAATGGGTGTTAAACCAACTGATGCAAGTAATTAGGTCAAGAGAACGAGACAAAACATCTAACTATGATGAAGGGTTTCAAGATGGGCAGGAGGAGTTGGACTCCCACTCTGAAGGTGGTGGCTAGATCTACACCATGGCTATCCCTTCCACTACTGTCTTCCGGTCGATCCCACTCTTTGCTTTTGCCCCCTTCGTGGTGGCCACAACCTTGCCACAACTCACATCCTCTTTGATAATGGGTAGCCATCCCATGCCTTTAGCCTACCAACAAGTAGGCCCTTCAACTTTGTTCCCAGTCATCCTCCCTTCTCAATCTATTCTTACATCATACCTAACGTCAATCACGACTATGTTGCCATATGTGCACACTATGCCTATGTCACAACTGCACGTCAGTTCCACTCCTATTCCCTTGTCTGCACATGTTCCACCACCAGTAGCAGACCCATTCTCAACCGCATGGTGGATGTTAGCCACTTCTCTTCCTACTGCACAACCTCCTCAGATGTCGCATTACGTCCAATACCAAGCATACCAGTTTTCATAGGTGATGCAATTGAACACAAGGTTGTGGGCTGCCCTACCACTTGGGCAAGAAACCAACCCCACGGCACCACCAATGGCCGCCACCGCAACAGCACCACCCATTGGGTGGTGGACCACCCAGGCAACACCACTTACTAGAGTAGCCCCAACAGTGCCTCCCATGGGACAGGTTGCTACCCCAGTGGCGTCATCTATGATGGTTTCTTAGGTAACCCTGCAACCACCTGCAACATCCTGAGGTCTAGATCAAGCTTTCCAACTCATCCAGATCCTCACTATGAAAATCAAACGCCTCAAGGTAGCCAGTTCTAAAATTGTGCAGGTCATGGACTTTTACCATGACAACCCTATTAGCCCGACTGTCCCTATGCTTACGTTGTCTCCTAGGGTGCCACTTCCCCAATTTACAAAATACAATGGGGAGGGCGATCCCAATGTGCATTTGGTGACTTTCAGGTCCAAATCTCTATTGTTGCAACCATGGCCTCACACCATCATCCATGTCTCTGACAGAAAAAGCTCTAGACTGGTACTGTGCACTCCCACGCACCTCCATCTCAACCTTGGAGGAGCTGCTAAGTTAGTTTGTGACCTGCTTCAAGTACAACTTGAAACCAGAGGTCACACTAAACTAGCTTATGAGCATCAAACAAGACTTACTAGAATCTATGTGGAGATTTATACAACGGTGGAGCATAACCTTGAACGAGATATGCAAACCCATTGTTGAGGCCCACTTGTTGGCCATTTTTAAGGGTGTGGTTAATGACTTCATTAAGTCTAAGCTCTATTACTTGGCCCCACGCTCCCTTAGCCAAGCCTTTGCTTAGATCAAGAGCATTCAGGATGCGACCAAAGCTAGCAAGGAGCCGGCCTATGTTACATACAAAAATGCACACATCAAGAAAGACAAAGAGAAGGGCAAGGCCATGGAAACAACAGTGGCTACTATGGCCAAGGAAAGTAAGCCTGACAACAACAATAACAAAAAGGCAGTCACAACACCCAACGTCACACCTGGCCCAAGCAATACCGGTCAGCCTTCAACATCAATACCTATGGTGCCAACCCAGCCTAAGCCTAGCTTTGAGCACAAGGATCGCTCCAAGTATACCCCCTTACCCATTAAGCCTTCAGAACTTTTGAAGCAACTATTGGGATCCAGGTGTATACAACATAAATGGATGTCAGAGGAGGCAATCAAATGCCATCAAAGGTATTGCAAAGTTCTTAGGAACCCCTCCTTGGCTATGCCCAATGAACCTCCAATCCCTAAGAATTTCAAGTTAGAACATTTTTGTGACTATCACCAACTACGTGGTCATGACACAGACTACTGCCTGGCACTGAAAGATGACATCTAATGGATGATTGATCAGGGAAAATTGGTCTTGGATGAGAGTAGTCCCATCTACCCCAAGAATCAATCAATGCATGTTTACAAATACCCCCTAAATGCTAACAATGTGGGGTACACCATTAATATCATTGGCATTGACAACAATCCAGAACCACCACGACAACCATTCGTGGTGCGTGTGCCTCCTTGTAACGTAGAAATGCCAACAAAAACTACATCACAAGCCTCCTTTGTCCTTAAAGTTCCTCATCAGACATCTGCCACACCCTTTGTGCTCAGAGTTGCACTACCACCCGCGCTAACACAAAAGGCATCATTTGTCATTAAGGTGCCAAAACATCCAAGTTCCTCTAACACCCAAAGGCAAGCAACAAAAACTGCACCATAGCCTCCCCATTCCAAAAAATGGGAAGAGCATTTAGTAGATAAGATGGCTAGGGAATGCACCGTGTTAGGTCCCCCCAAGCCTACCCCCTTGTCCTCCATGCCCATGGCCCCTCCATCATTAGCAACTACTAACAATGCACATAAATAGTCATCACCTTCCAGCCTAAGAAAGCCCAATGCTCAACCAGAATCCACTCCCCCTTGGGAGATCTGTCTTCTAGGGCATATGGAAGAGGAGAAGGCCAAAAAACAACAAGATGGTGGGTAGGACTTTCTCAACACCCTTACACAAGTCAAACAAGCCCTAAAATAGAAAAAGACAACTTTGAGCCTATATGACATAGTAATGACTTCCACGACACACCGTGAGGCCATGGTTCACATGTTAGTGTCTATCCCGATTGATGAAAACATGTTGGCCAAAGAGAAAGCAATCCACATTGTCATGATTCCCTCTATGGCCGAAGAATCATGGACAATGCACTTGACATTTCACGATAAGTCCATTAAAGATGACCCTGAAAAAGGTTAGGTGACAACAACACCCATGTTCATCATAATTCGGGTTGGCCAGTACAAGATCCAAAGGGTACACGTTGATGACGAGGCTACTACCAATGTCATTCCATTTTCCATAGTGGACAAACTAGGCTTGGTTAATCAAATCAAGGCCACGACAACTTCTTACCTAAAATTGTTCAACGGGGTGTGCATAGTGGTAAAAGGGACTGTCCACATTAACTTTATGGTAGGGGACCGGTTCCCCACAAGCATAGTGTTCATTGTGGTAGAAGAGATGCCTGGGTTGAACCTGATCTTGGGGAGGTCATGGTTAGCCCAACTAAGGGCTGTCTCTTCACCGATACATCAAGAGATCCACCTACCCTACATGGGTGAGGAAGTGATGATCTACCATGACAAAGCAGCTGTCCAAGTCATAAAGAACGTTGACATGGAGTAGGGTTCGGAGATAGTAATATTTGAAAACGAAGTGTCTATTCATGATAAAACCCCTTGCTTGACTGATGAGCCGACCAAAAATGCTAACTCAGATAAAGAAACTATATGGTATGAGTTGCCTTTTCAGACAGTAGACAATGACATCAAAGAATAACAAAACAAAGCCTCTTGGCCATATGCTTCACCTAGCCCTTGATGGATTAGGAAATAACTACGTAATTAGAGATTACCTCTAGTTCAACTCCATAAATAATTAGCTTCATATCGCCTTCTGTCTTAGTTTTAGCATCACGTTCACTGTTTGCATTATGTTCATTTTTAGCATCATGCTCATTGTTTGCATCATGGTCATTTTTAGCATTATGATCACTGTTTACATTGTTTTAATTATTTGCATCATGTCTACAGTTCACATTCGCATCATGTCTACTATTTACATTATGTCCACCATTTACATCATGGTTGTTGCTTGCATTAATTATCTACCGCCTGGCCCGAAACGACCTTAAACTATTGTAATGGCCCAAAATGGCCTAAAACTAGCAATGGCCCGGAATGGCTTATAACTACCATTGTGGCCCGGAATGGCCTTAAACTACCATCGTGGCCCAAAATGGCCTTAAACTACCATCGTGGCCCAGAATAGCCTTAAACTACCATCATGGCCCGAAAAGGCCTAAAACTAGCAACTTTATTTCCCTAAAACAAGCATAACAGGAAAATAGAAAAAAAAAATCATCATGGAGCAATGGCCTGAAATGACTTTAAACTATTATCGCGGCCCAAAATGGCCTTAAACTAAAATAAGGGGCCCACAAAGGGCCTAAACCCATTAATAAAAAAATTCAATTAAAAATTAATTAGCCAAAACAAAATGAAATAACTATTTCACATTTCAGTTTTCATTCAATTTCAGTCCATCTAATAATGTTTACAGAAAATTAAATTCAAAAACAAAAATAAAAATATTTCACTACCACGCTATAAATCTTCGTTAGCATCCATGTTTCCTATTTTGCTAGGTCTTGCACCTTCATTTGGATCCTGCATGAGACAAAATAAAAAATCATGAATCAAAACTACAACAAGGCTCTCACAAAATAAATAGTGAACAACAAAGAATGACTAACCTGAGATGGCCCCACATCTATTTCATAGGGTATCTTATCCATGCCAGTTGCTAGACGTTGTAGGATCTCCTCCTTAGTGAGGTTGGCCCAATTTTCCTCTCCCAGATCAACGTTGATCCCAACTTTCCCTTTCTCCACAGCTGTCCGTCTCAGTGGCCTTGGAGAAAAGGTGGCGATGGTGGCCTTCCAAGAAGGTAAGGTCATTTTCCTTTCAGGAGACTCACTAACCACCACTTGTTGCATGAACTTTTTGTAGGCCCTAGAAGCACCAATGACATCAAGGAATAGATTATGGGTATGCAACTCAATAGAAGCATCCTGGTATTGTTTACGATAGGTAGCATGTTCCATTTTATACATATGCTTATGGTTCTTTTGTGGCTATCCCCATTTGTACACCTTTGCACTATAATCCTTCCAATCTTGGTTCTTTTGGGCCAAAAGGTCCATTTGCATGCATTGTTCTATGATCTCATGCATGGCCTCATTCTTACTCCGTACGACTATCCAATATCTTGCATAGTCAATAATGGTTGTATGCCAATTACCATCGTAAGTGTCATGGGCCAACAAAAATTCATTTCTAGACCAAAGGTTCTCCAACTTAGTGGCTTTGTTGGCCTTCTCTTTCTCAAGTTTTTGTACCCTCTTCCAAAGGTCTTCATTCACACACCTACACTCCCACAAGGAGTGTGCTGAGTACAGTGCACATTTACTTATTTCCTCGTATATGTGATGAGGTACCTCGGCTACTTCTAGTGGAAGTTCAAGCACTACGTCAACCTTGACTGCTTGTCGGGGGTTTACTGTACTGACCTAAATCGTCGATGTAAGGTTGGAAGGAAAAAAAAACACCAAAAGATCATTAGGTAGGCATAGCTAACCTTTCCTTCGCCCAAGGGCAAGCTGGAAAAGTAAACGAAGGAAGAGTGCCTTGGATGGTGTGCATGCAAATCAACCAAGGACTTCCTCAAGCGTAAACTACAGCTTGTGTTGGGGTTATCATAACTAATTTTTTAAAATGTAAATGTATGCGCACAAAATATAAAAGAAACGTATGCAGAACTGGTAAACCAAAATGTAAACTGAATGTAAAACAAAGTAAACAGGATAATGGCTGGCAAAATGAACTGTATTGTATTCCCTAGAAAAAATGTGCACTGGTCAAAGCGTAGCTACACGTGTGGATGGAAAGTCAAGTGCCAAGCCCCGAAATGATGTGATGTGATGTGTTTCAGAAGTGCTTGGATGCTAGGAGTCAGGTGTGCTGAGTGCCCAAGGATTGCTTGTCTGAGTTTCCTAAGCTGTCCAACTTCAAAATTTCCAACTCGATTTATTTGAATTGACAGGGTATTTATAGGGCTGGGTCAGGCTTTGGTGCAGAATTTAAGAATGGGATCAATAGCTAGGAGATGAGAGGAAAGCAGATCTAGCGACACATGTCCGATGGACAACTGTATGCGAGTTGGACATGTGTGGGCAAGCTACGTTCTGGACCAGGTACATTGTATCTTACAACATGTGACAACTCACTTAAGCTAGCTTATGCTCATGGCACATAAAATTTAGAGCGTAAGAGCTTGATGAATGACAAATGATGGAAATTTACAATGATTAGTTCAAACTTCTAGATTTTTGACTTGCCTGTTGTCGGATGTCAACTTGAGTGGTTTCGTGGCTGTTTGAGATGTCCCCACCTGATTAGGATTTCTAGTGTGAGTTGATTTTGTTGTAGCATGTCCTCAGCATGCGTTTGGAGTGCTTTTGCTTAGGCATGACCAGTGCTCACGCTGCACTCATGCTAGGCACTCACATTGGGCATGTCCTTAGCATGACCTCAATGTGAGTGAGGTAAAATGAGACATTTGACACCAAATTTTGATTTTTGAAGCCTATTCCTTGAATGAAACTATTTCCTAAATGTGTCTAACCCTGAGAGTGATCTGAAATCTAGAATTTGAGCTTGAATGTATCTAGTTTGGAGCTATTTTGGATAGGTCACGCTGCACTCATGCTGCCAGTGTGTCCACAACGTGAGCTGTAGTGTGAGTGACTTGAACATGCAATTTCGGGTTTGAAACTTGGGATTCTGGAGGCTGGGAGGTTGGGACTAGAGGTTGTTGACCATGAACCCTAAGGATGATTTGCACCTTTGAAGTCAAATTTTGAGGCTCCTAGCATTGGTCATGTTGGACTCACGCTGCCAGTGTGAGTGACTTAGATAAGCCAACATGAGTGACTTAGACAAGCCAGTGTGAGTTGCATGCCTTAGTCAAATTTTGCCTCCCGAATGCTCGAAAGGGCTTGAGTAATTCTTGTTTCAAAGTGTTAGGCTAAAATTAGTAGTGTTTCATTGGCCCCTCTTTGTTGGTGTCTGGAGGAATCCACCCAAGAGGCGTCAACAAAGAAGTACAAAACACCATGAACAAGCAAGTATCAAGCATTGTTCGTCGGCCCTTGGCTGGATGTCATCGCATCGTGTCCAAAAGTACATGGGATTGGGAAAATGCAGTTCAAGATGCAAAGGGATTGGTTGTAATCGGGAAATCAGGAGTTGTTCAAAGGTTATGATTGTTGTTGGGATTGTGGAAGAGGAATGCTCTCGCGTGAACAAGCCATATTTTGGTCCTTGTCAGTAGCCAGTGTTTAGCAGACTTGGGACTAAGATGTAGGAAGTGTGTTCTTTGGAGAAATGGGACTCTCATAGAGTGTTTACGAGGCCTGTTGTAAATAGCCAAAGCCACGTGATGATGTGTAACATGGTCTCTTTGAGACACAAGTGTAGCTATTTTCCAAGACAATTGCCTTCTCGCCTGGGGCTTGTATGAGAATAGCCAATAGTCTTTGGTTTATGATGTCAACGGGGTCATGAAGACCTTTTCCATGCATTTCACTCTTTGACCTTTTTGTTCTTTTCCTTTTTGTTTATTTTTCTTTTCTTTGTTTTCGTTTTTATTTTTTATTTATTTTTCTCTTTCTCTTTTATTTTTCTTTTTCTCTTTGGTCTTTTTGAAAGAGCTTGCTTTTAGTGACATGCTCATGTTCGAGTGCTTGCATTTTGTATCATGCATCGTATACTGTGTTTTGTGTTACAATTGCTTAGGGAGTTACAGTGCAACAATGTATCAAGGGCTTTGAGGTGAGTAGGGAATGTATTTTGAACAGGACAAGGGAGCATGATGGGGAAATAGGGAATGTATCAGGATTTGGGAATGTACTTATGAATGGATTGATTAACCCAGTTATGGACGTTAGGAAGAATGTGATACCTTGTCATCATGATGAAGTGCATCTATGTGCGAACGCCTTAGGAGTGTCATCCTGCAAACACAACTCCAAGAGGACAGAAAAAGCACAAATGAAATGGTTAGCTAAGCACTTTAAATAAGGAGATGGAGATAGAGCCACCATGTGCAATTTTCAAAGCAGACAAAATCATGAATAACATCGGCTTCATCAAGGTCCATGAGACAAATTATGCAGCAAGTCTTTGTGGAACATGAACAACTAATCGTAGTAACACGTCTTTTTAAATTTTGCCTAGTTGTTGATGATGTCACCAATTTATAGTCTTAGCGGACTGTTGCGAATTAGTTTCACGTCATAACCCTTTGGATGGTGCTAGTTCAGCGTCGTAGCAGACGATGCATTGCTAGTTTATAGTCATAGTGGACTGTGAAGAGGTAGGATAGTTTATAGTCTTAGTGGACTTTGGATGCTAGTTTCACATCATGGTAGACAGATGTGGCAGTTTAACGTCATACCAGATAGAGCTCTATGATGTCATTTTATTGTCATGACTCCAGGACATTCTGTGGTATCAGTTTTAAGTCATGATGCCAGGACTGTTCTATGGTATTAGTTTTAAGTCATGATGCCAGGACTGTTCTGTGGTATTAGTTTTAAGTCATGATGCCAAGATTTTTCTGTGGTATTAGTTTTAAGTCATGATGCCAATATTGTTCTATGGTATCAATTTTAAGTCATGATGCCAGAATTGTTCTGTGGTATCAGTTTTAAGTCATGATGCCAGGATTGTTCTATGGTATCAATTTTAAGTCATGATGCCAGGACTATTACGTACCTCAATTTTATCAGACATAGTACCATTTTAGGTACAAATGATTTGTAGGATTAGCGAACTCATTCCCATCCATGTCATCCAACTTGAATGCTCCATTATTGTACACCTTGGTGACAAAGTAAGGTCCTTCCTAGTTGGCTGAGAATTTGTTTGGATGTTCACGGGCGGCTTTAAGGACTAAGTCTCCTTCTTTGATGGGGTAATTGTGCAGATCATGTTTGTGTCATTTCCGCTGTTGTTTTTGGTACCATTCGATTTAATCAAGCGTTCGCACTCATTCTTCTTCTACTGAGTCAAGGTCAGCAATGCATAGTTCATTGTTTTGACTTTCATCGAGGAGGCCCGAAAGAGCTATCCGCAATGAGGGAACCTGTAACTCCAAAGGAAAAACAACTTCAGATCCATATACAAGGCTATATGGAGTTTTACCTGTAGATGTGCGATGTGTTGGTTTGTATGCCCACAATGCGTAGACCAATTTTTCATGCCATCATTTCTTACTCTGATTTAGAATCTTTTTGAGCAACATGATGATAGTCTTGTTTGTAGCCTCTGCTTGACCATTGCTCTGTGGGTAGTAGGGTGATGAAAATGCATGTTTAATACCCAAGCTTTCACAAAAACTTTTAGTATCTGTATTGCTGAACTGTGGCCCATTGTCAGTAATGATGGTCATTGGAATACCAAAATGAGTCACGATATTTTCTATTATGAAATTGCAAACATGTTTAGATGTGGTCTTCCTAAGGGGAATAGCTTCTACCCATTTTGTGAAGTATTCAATTACGATGATGATAAAGTGTTAGGACAAAATTAGTGGTGTTTCATTGGCCCTTCTTTGTCAATGCCTCTTGGGTGGATTCCTCTAGACGTCAACAAAGAGGGGCCAATGAAACACCACTATTTTCAGCCTAACACTTTGAGAATGACTCAAGCCCTTTCTAGCATTCGGGAGGCAAAATTTGACTAAGGCATGCAACTCACGCAGGCTTGTCCTGGGTAACTCACGCTTGAAATTGTACAAATTTTCTAACACACGCTGCAGCTCATGCTGCACTCACGCTGGCAGCGTGAGTCCAGCATGACCAACTCCAAGAGCCTCAAAATCGAGTCAAAATGACTTGATTTCAAGGGTGCAAATCAACCTCAGGGTTCACTGTCGACAACCTCCAGTCCCAACCTCTAGATTCCTAGATTTCAAGTCTAAAATTTGCAAGTTTCACTCACTCATGCTGCAGCTCATGTTGTGGACACGCTGACAACATGAGTGCAGCGTGAGCTATCAAAAGTGGCTCAAAATAAGGAACTTTCAGGCTCAATTTGTCAATCACAGTTAGGCAATCCTTGCACTTCAAGAATCAGGGTTTAAAAAATCAAAATTTGGTGAAAATCTGTTGTTTTAAGCTCACTCACGCTGTAGCATGAGTATAGCGTGAACACTATTCATCAGCATGAGCACTATTCATCCACATGAATACTATTCATCAACATGAGCACTATTCATCAATGTGAACACTATTCATTAGCATGAACACTATTCATCAATGTGAGCACTATTCGTCAACATGAACACTATTCATCAGCATGAACACTATTCATCAGCATGAGTACTATTCACGCCCAGAAAAAAGCACTCCAAACGCATGCTGAGGACATGCTAGGACCTAATCAACTCACACTGAGAGCCTTGGCAGAATAGAGATGCCTCGAACAGCCTCAAATCGACATCTTGAGATTCTGCAGCAGTTGATCCATGGTCAAGCGAGCCGGGATTGAATCTTCTTGTTCTACATTATCATGTTCATTGTAAATTTCACACATTGTAAGATACAATGCACCTGGTCAAAAACGTAGCCTGCCTATACATGATCAACTCACACACAGCTGTCCATTGGACACATGTCACTTGATCCATTTTCCTGTTAAAATCCCAACCGTTGATCTCACCCATGGGCTCCGTGCCCAAACCCAACCAAACCCTATATAAATACCCTATCAATTCACATAAACCAGGGTTGGAAACTTGGGGAATTTTGGGGTTGGTAATTTTGAAGTTGGACAGCTTAGGAAACTTAGACCAGCAATCCTTGGGTGCTCAGCACATCTAACTCCTAGCATCCAAGCACTTCTGAAACACATCACATCACATCATTCTGATGCTTGGTGCTTGAACTACCATCCACACGTGCAGCTACGCTTTGACCGGTGTACATCTTTTCTAAGCAATAAAATACAGTTGGTTTTACCAGCCATTATTCTATTTACTCTATTTTACATTCAGTTTACGTTTTGGTTTATTAGTTCTACATACGTTTCTTTTACATTTCGTGTGCACATGTTTACGTTTTAAAAAATTAGTTACGATAACCCTAGCGCAAGCCGTAGTTTACGCTCGGGGAAGTCCTTGGTTGATTTGCATGCAGACCATCCAAGGCACTTTGCCTTCGTTTACTTTTCCAACTTGCCCTCAGGTGAAGGCAGGGTCAGCTGTGCCTACCCGATGATCTTTCGATATTTTTTTCCCTTCTAGCCTCACATCGATGATTTAGGTTAGTATAGGGGATCCCACTTGAGATGAGAAGCTGTCAATCACACGTAGGCAAGCGTTAGTCACAGTGACATAGTAAAGAAATGTAACTTCAACATACCTATCTCAGGATTGATCTACCTTAGGCGATCGATCATGTCATCAACCACCCCCTCCATAAAGGTAAATTTATTGGGGGTCTCGGTCCATGGTCAGAGACGAATTGAGAAAGAAGGATCAGGGGCATTAATAGTGGTGTTCGCTGCACAATAAAACATGTTAGTAATGATGAAGAGGAGGACAAAAAAATTGGTGAATAACATAAACGATAGTGCAAAGCTCCTACCTAGCAAACCCTCAGGGGTGATAGTGGGGGGATTGCCCATTGACACACTATCAAGCAAGCAATCAAACTCACCAGCATCAAATTGCAGCCCTTCCCCTTCTAGCTGACTCAAAAGCGTGGTGACATCCTCAACACGCATGTGCCCCTTAGGTACTGAGGAACACTCAATGAAAGGGTCATCGGTAGCTGGGGCCTCTTCCTCTATGACAGGGACCTCTTATTCTGCAATTGGGGCCTCTTCTTTCTCTTCAGCGGGGGCCCCTACTTCAAGGACCAACACCTCTTCTTCTTCCTCTTCTGATAAACATGTTCAAGGTAAGTAGGATACTCCAACTTAAAACAAGCACTATGTTGTGCTACCCTACACAGCATAGCACAGTGTAGCAGGTGCTATACTAATAAGACAGTTAAGCATACTTACCAATTGTGGGCTGCACCCTGCGAACTTTGATTTGTAGCTTTCTTCCCCTTTCTTCATTCGTACAGGGAGGTTCTTCTGCAGGATGAGACTTTTTACATTGCAGCCTATTTTTCATGGTTTCTGTAACGAGGCATGTCCCCCTTAACACATTGCTTGTGTTAATGGGAGGTGCCTCTTCCATGCTGTCCCAAGCACGAAAGGGTTGTACCACCTGATCCCTTGTTGTTATTGAAAGTGATTCCCTGATAGCTTTCGGGGGTTCTTCGGATTAGCTGGTGTAGAAAACTTGGCAAATTCATGGCTTAGATATCTAGTTATGATTCTACTATACCCAGGTGCCATTTTCATGGACCACCAGGAATTCTGAGAACCATTGTAGGCAAGCTATAAAGAATGCGTAGTGAACGTTGAAACATGCGTCAAGCTTCTCATGAAGCTTAACCATTTCAGCACACAGGCCTTTCGAAAGGTACCTGGCCTAGTTATAATGGATCCCCTATATGTAGGCCATCAGAGGGGACATTGAAAAGGTTTGCAAGAATTTTATCATTGATTTCAAACACCACCCACACATTGTGAACCCATGTGCAAAAGAGATCAACCTTTTCGGAAAAGGAATCAGCTAGGCAAAGCATTTCGGTAGCAGGGACACTTGGATTCATTGCCAGGAATAAATCCATGAGCCCAACATCCTGAATGTTATGAACTAAGGTGTCTGGGGCTCCATTGCAAAGCCAATGTTGAGTCTCATCCACCTCCCCATACTTAAAGAAGAGGTTGATCTTGTCATGCCTAGAGGTAATCATTGTAACTTGTTGGGATTTGCTAGCTACTGCAATGATTAGCAACAAAAATTAGCAAAGGCAAAAGCAAATCATCACTTGAGCACATAAAACCAAATGCATAATCTAATGTACTAGGTCTAAAGGGCGTACGAGATGGTGGAATTTTCACCAAAACATCTTCTACGGTAAGAGCTCGGCGGGATGCGCATTTGCTATACAACTAGCCAACCAGCCACGGTGCAACAGCCAAAATGGACACAAAAGAAATAACAACAATTGTAGCAATGAAGACCATGACGGTCAAAATAGTAATGGCAATGACAATCTAACTTGATACATCACATAATGAAAATGAGGGTAGCGTAGCGACTTACCGAGTAGACAGAGTCTGCTGCCGCTCCTCAATGCATGCCTTGGAGAGGCATCCCAGAGTGTGCTTCACTTCATCCACCTTTTGCGTGCCATTGCCTTGCTCACAAATTGGCTGTATCAACTGCTACACTACACTTGTTATGCTCTCTCTCAGTTCGACTGTGCTACGCTCTGGGTGTTGGCTTTAACAATGAAAATGAAAGTTGACCAGGAGGTAATCCCTTATTTATAGCCTACGCGGTAAAAAAAAACTCACTTTCATGTCCCAAATAACATAGAACACCCCTGCAATGTAGCACTACCATAGCGTAGCATGTTCCCGTTGCATTATAGCACTCGGTTGTAGCGCAGCAAGTGGGTCCACTGAAATTTTTATTTCATCTTTACAAATTTTGCATGGTGACAGTCCACCAAGACCTTAAACTAGCAATTTTAACTTATAGTATATCCCAGTGATGGTCCGCCATGACCTTAAACTGATAATTTTAGCATTCGTCTTACATTTTAGACCTAGTGATAGTTTGGTACAACCTTAAACTAGAAACTTTAACTCAGAATATTACATGGTTACAGTTTGCTAAGACCTTAAACTGGAAATTTTAATTTACAAATTTTGCATACTGACAGTCTGCTAAGATCTTAAACTGGCAACTATCTTATGTTGCATTATTGCTTTACATATATTCATTACATGCTGTTGCTTCAAACAGGTATCACTTGACTTGGTCTATTTGCTTTTTGTGATAGGTCCAATTGAAAAATGGCTATGCATGGTGATCTTTGTTCGCCTTTGACCTTGACAGGTCCTTACGGCAGATTTAAGGGATGCTTGAATCTAGAATTGGTAGAATTTGAATTATCATCTCATGACACCGTAGCGTCCCTAGAAACACCCCTAGACTAGCCCGAACACCTAGTCTAGGCCTTAGACCTAGAGGTTGGCGATGTGACTGAGGACCCTGTTATTAAAATACCTGTAACTACCTCTAGAGGTGAAGCAAAAACTCTGAATGTTAGCTTCCTATTACATTCACAGGTACATCAAAACATCTCAAAAGTTCTCCATGACAATGTTAAAGTGTTTGCATGGTCATATGATGACATGCTGGGCCTAGACTTGTGGCTCATACAACACAACATTATCCTAGATTCGCGTGTTAAGGTAGTCAAGCAAAAAGCTCGCAAAATCAAATTGGAGATTGTGCTAGTTGTACGTGATGAAATCATCAAGCTTTATCAAGCTGGTTTCATTTGGGTAGTTGATTACTTAGAATGGGTATCAAACATCATTGTAGTTTCTAAGAAAATGGGAGGTATATGAATTTGTATAGACTTTTGAGGCCTGAACAAAGAAATGATTAAGGATGACTTCCCATTGCCAAGTATCAATCAACTTATCAACACTATGACTGGTCATGCCTTACTGTCCTTCATGGATGGGTTCTCGGGCTATAACCAGATCCATATAAACCTAGAGCATCAATTGGCAACCACTTTTATAACCCCTTGGGGAACCTTTTGTTACACAATGATGCCCTTCGGACTAAAAAACACTGGAGCAACCTATCAATAAGCGATGACATACATTTTTAGTGACTACCTCTTGGAGAGATTAAATGATTATGTTGATGACATAGCAGTCAATTCTAAGGAAGCTATTGATCATCCTAACGATCTCAATATAGTCATCCAATGTTGTCATAGGCATGAATTGTGCCTCAACACCAGGAAATATGTTTTCGGAGTTAAAACAAAATGCATGCTAGGTTTTGTAGTGTTGAAAACAAGGATACAAGTGGATCTCGATAAAGTGAGGGCCATCATCAACTTAGCACCACCTACAAACCTTAAAGAGTTGCGAGGGTTGCGAGGCAGAGTACAATTTATTAGAAGGTTTATTGCAAGGTTGACAGACAACCTATACCTCATGCAACACCTAGTTAAGAAGGGGATCAACTTTGAGTGGATAGATCAATGTCAACAAGTCTTTGATAACCTAAAGAAAGAGCTTTTACATCTCCCAACAATTTACCCACCACAGAGGGATAGGCCTTTCTACATCTACCTTGCCACTTCGAACACATATATTGTTGCATTGCTATGTTAAAAAAAAGATGATGGGCTTGAAATCCCAGTCTATTACTTAAGCCATGCATTTATAGCTTACGAGGAAAAGTACAACGAGGTATAAAAATATTGTCTCGCCCTAGTATTTGCACTTAAAAAGTAGAGACATTACTTGTTTCGCAAAAAAGTTAACATCATATGCAAAAGAAACATACTTCGGGCTATCACAACTAACTTATACGAGAGCAGTAGGATAGCCCGATGGAAAGCTATAATGGTGAAATTCGATCTACATTACGTAGCATAATCATCAACAAAGGGCCAAGCAATAGTCACATAGCTTACAACTTCACCCATTGATGATTAGGCAATAATAGAACTTGAATTCCCGGATGAGCATATCAATAGCGTAAATCTTGTACCATCTAACTTCGAAGCTAGTTTACATTTTGATAGCACTTCAACTACATGGGGTGGTAGCACCACTATTGTCCTTACATTTCCCTCTGGGGAAATTTGATCCTTCGTGTATTATTTTGCATTCCTTTGCACCAATAATATAGCTGAGTACGAAGGACTCCTTAGGGGCCTTCTAACAACTCAAGAGTTGAACATCCAACACTTAGCAATCCAAGGTGACTCCTATCTAGTTATCAACTAGATCACTGAAGTCTATGCTTGCAAGGCTTCACATTTGCAACCTTATTGCGATCTAGCCAAGAGCTTACTAAAGTAGTTTACAACGTTAGACATTGAACACGTGCCTTGTAACGAGAACACAATAGCTGATGCATTAGACACATTAGCATTAAACGTGCCATCGCACCTATTTTCCACTTTACCTACTTCGATAATAGAATTCACAAATCCTATTACTCAAGAAGAACACATTGCATCTATAACCACAATAGACACCCAAGAATGGTATGCCAACATTAAAGCATACCTCCAACATGGTGAAGCCCCACACAGCTTGACATCCGCTCAAAAGGATGCAATACAAAAGCGAGCTCGGCAGTATGTCCTCGTAGGAGATAACACCTTATGCAAATGCTCCTTTGATGGGATATTGCTAACTTGCGTTAGTAGGGAAGAAGCACAAAAGATTGTCAACAAAGTTCATGAGGGATTGTGCAGAGGACATATAGCTCCCAGAGCTATGGCAGCAAAAATCAGACGCCTAGGGTACTACTGACCTTATATAGAACATGATTACCTTGCCAGGGTTAAAATATGTGATGCATGTCAATGCCATGTGAATCTCATACACGTGTTGCCCACTAAATTACATCCTACGCAGATCACATGGCCATTTCAATGTTGGAGACTAGATATCATAGGACCCATCACACCTAAGTCTTTTGCAAGAAATAGCTTCATTATCACCGCAACTGAATACTTCACAAAGTGGGTAGAGGTTATTTCTCTAAGAAAGACCACATCTCAACAGGTTTGCCACTTTATCCTAGATAACATAGTAACAAGGTTTGGTCTTCCCATGACTATTGTGGCAAACAACAGGCCACAATTTAGTGGTGTAGAAACCAAAACCTTTTGCGAAAACCTTGGCATCAAACACTCTTTTTCATCATCATACTACCCATAGGTGAATGGTCAGGTAGAAGCAACAAACAAAGCCATCATTAACCTTCTAAAAATGATGCTTAGTAGCAGCAAGAGGTGATGGAATGAGAAAATCCTCTACATGTTGTGGGCTTACCATACGACATGCAGAACAACTATAGGTAAGACCCCATATAGTCTCATTTACGGATCTGAAGCAGTGTTACCGCTTGAATTATAGGTTCCATCACTTCAGATGATCCTCTCAAACGTTGTGGATGAGACTCAAAACAATGAGTCAAGGATCATTAATCTTGACTTTGTAGAGGAGGAGGGTGCACAAACACTTCGTCGCATTGAATGGTACTAGAATAAACAATGGCAGAAGCATCACTGCAACCTACATCAATGGCCAATCAAAAAGGAAGACTTAGTCCTCAAGGCTATTTATGAACCTGTAAGTAAATTCTCAGCAAACTAGGAAGGTCCTTTCATAGTCACAAAAGCCTATGAGAACAGGGCATTCAAGCTAGCTAATATGGATGCCAACGAGTTTGCAAATCCCATCAACCACTTATACCTCAAGCCATACTACGTATAAGGCAAAGGATTACATCAGATACAAAGCAAGGTAAGAAAAACATCTACTATGACGTAAAATTGGCATAGATAGTCCGCTATGACTATAAACTGGTACAAATAGTCTACTACGACTATAAACTAACACAGAACATCTGCTATGCAGCACAACACGTCCTTGGGCTATGACATAAAACTGTCACCCGTAGCATGGTCTGCTATGACCTTAAACTGGCCATCCACCGTCCACCATGATGTTAAACTAGCATAGTAGTTTGCTAGGACCTTAAACTAGCACATCACTGTCTACTGGGACCTTAAACTAGCACACTTAACAATCTACCAAGACTTTAAAATAGGTGCGTAGTGCAACACTTCACAGTGCACACATGTGACTCTTGAGAACAAGCGAGCATGTACACTATCAAAACTCCTGAACAACATGGGGTGGGATGTTGCAATTCTAGAATGTAGTTCACAGTGCTAAGGAAACATCCTCTGGAACACATGTAGCATCACTGCCCTTGGCCTCTTGTTGATCTTTTGGAGATGTCGTTTAACTTCTTGCTGACCTTCCGGAGCTACCGCTACCATAGCCAGTCATCCTAGTAGTGGCTCTTATTGTCAGCGCCTACTGCTAGAGTCCCAATATTACTATGGCCTAGTGACAAGGTTGCCATCCTCCAGCCCTTGCCATCATCTGAGTCCAAAAGGTGTTCAGTTGTTAGGTTTCTCACCTTGCAGCTGAATTGCATGATGTTTGCCTTGGGCGAGGAATCCTAAGCACCTACATCACCACCGCTCCTAGCCTCTTTGGTGCTAACCTCTTCGGCTTGCCACTGCCGGAACCTATGCTGGCCTTCCTACTTTGGACATTGCATGCATCAGCAAAACATTTGCCAACTTGGCAGTGTCCAAAGCAAGCAGGAATTTGCCCTCACTTCACTTGATGATCATTTTTATGGTTTTCTCTCTATTGTTTTTGTAGCATAAAAGCCAAGATGGTGTTGTTCAGAGATGCGCTTCACCACGATAGCAAGACACTACATTGTTCTGAAGTAGCTGCTTTGATTAGCTTAGCTACTTGAGAGTGCATATCCTGCTCCCCTTTCAACCAACTTAACCTCCATTCCTTATACTTGCAATTTTCTATATCCTTTTTACAAGCTTTCCCAATGCACAAAGCCCTTTCACATGCCCAACTATCAAGTCCATGGTGGACGTAACGCAACTCGTCCCATGGAAAGCCTTTGTAGGTAGGTCAAAGCCCCACATGGATGTAACACAGCTCATCTCAGGGAGGTAACACCTACCCTCTAGTAACAACAAGGTTGCCTCCATGCTAACATGGGTGTGCAACAAAAAGCACAAAAGAGAAAAAAGCACAAAAAAAAAGAAACAAAAAAATGAAGAGACAAGTGCTTAAAAAAAATGGCACAGCAGTTGCTTTACAATTGCTTCAGCCATAAATCGACCATCTCTAAGCACTCTGGTGAGAGGTCAAAGGCCAAAAAAGAAAGACACCCATGTGTGCTGACTCCCTCATAGGCACTCTGATGAGGGATCACGCTATGGCAACAGTTTTTCAAAGTGTTGCATTTTACATTCATTTCTTCCCTGAACCTATTTTCTGAACTTCATCCCTTGCCCCCTTACCTTATAATCACTCTCCTAGTACTTTCAAATGTAATGAAGCATGGTCCAAGTGGGCACTGAGAGCAATGTTGACGTCTTGTTCCTCGTGGTGTTTCATGTTCTTCATTGATGTCTCTCATGCAGATACTCCAGACATCAACAAAGAGGGGCCATTAAAACACCATAAATTTTGGGACTCTCATGATTCAGTAGTCCTGGAATTTAGGTAAGGATATCTGCAAGCATGATGTCATGATGGACCATGTAGATGACATGGCACCCCGAAAGTCCTAATGCTTGTAATGTTGCTTTTGAGCTTGCCTATCAACCTTTGCAACATAGTTAACATGGTACCTAGCCACAATGCCATTTGCATGAAAGAGGCACTAGGAGTAGACCATATAGTCTAGCAAATTTTCTACCTCCTGGGTCGACAGGCTTGCTACACCCCCTAGCTTTCCCAACTTGACACTTGACCCGGCTGACGGTCTACCCAGGGACCATGCTAGGAGTTGTCGAAAGTGTTCAGGATGAGCGAAATAATTCAGCAAGTTTTCTAACTGTGAGACCTGCTATGCTACACTACGCTACAAAGCATAGTAGGCCTTGGGAAGATTGATCGGGCATCCAAGATGTAGATTGACAATGATTTAGTCCTCCGAGATATCTGCCCACTTCATCCTTGATGCATATGACACAACAAAATGTGGTAAGTTTTCTTAGAAGTCATTTCAATTTGAGTGCTATGCTACGCAACATAGCACAACGTAGTAGGGATGTACTCTGACAATACTCCTACTCAGATGGTTCTGATGGAGTAAGCACATTTGCCCATGATTCAACCATCAAATAGGTTTGCTCTATTGCTATGCCAGGACATGACTGACATTCTGTGATAAAATGTTTGCAAAGTCAAAATTTGAGCCAAACTAGGTGCTACACTGTGCTATGCTATGCAGCGTAGCAGGGACAGAATGCACAAAGGTCCTTCGCCAAGTGGTTCTAGCAAGAGAATTGCACTTGGCCACACTCCGACCTCCAAGACTGCCTATTCCACTTCACCCTCAAGCCCCAAGCAAAGTTTCTTGATAAAGTATTGCAGATCAGATAGTAATTCGTGTCACACTGGCTACTACGCTGTGCTACGCTACATAGCGTAGCATAGCATAGCAAGAACACAAAGCACCAAAGTATCCCAAGGATGAACTCAGTAGGTCCCAAGACCCTTCAACATGGAAGACAGGTTTGTCAATTGTAGAAGTTGCTTACCTAGCTAGGCCTCAAACATGCATTCTCAGCTTTTAGGCAAGATTTCTTTCAAGACTGGCGGCTACGCTATGCAGTGTAGCACAATGTAGCGTGTGGGTGTTTACTCTACGCCAATACGCTAGGTAGTGTAAATGGCGTAACACTCGTGTGAAAGTCCCAAGACATCTTCAGTTAGCTCTAGGACTTGTTGGTAATGGTTACTCTCGTCTTGACATCTCTTTGATAGAAAGGATTAGCAAGTTTGCTTTGTTTTGCACTCCCCTGATTACTCCCAAAGTTATCTCTATGCTTAACCCTACTAGAAAGAGTAGGGAAGACATAGTCCTAGAGCACAGGCTCCACTTTGCATTCATTGTAGCAAACATGGTAGTTCCCTAGATTTTGGCACATGCAGTTTGAGCGGTATGGTCACAGTGTAGTAGGTTTCACATCCAGCATTACATAGCAGCATGGCACAGTCATGTTCACACTCTATGGGACCCAGGACATGTGGCATCCAAACCATATTTCTCTCCTGCATTTGGCTTTATAAATACCCCGACGGAAAAGGTTCAAAGGGTTGGCTTTTGGAATCATGTTTCTTGTGGTTGGCTTTTAAGGTTGGCATTTTCTGGCTTTTGTACTTGGCTTCTTGGTGATTGGCATTTTGGCTTTCTAGAGATTACCTTTGGCAAAGAGACTGGCAAGCAAAAGGTTCTTGTTAGCAAGCTGTTGGTAGTAGTTCAAGGAGCTATGACCATACCGCTTCATTGTAAGCTATGCCTATCCACACTGCACATCAGTTGTACACCTTCATCCAAATAAAGATCAAATCCCCCGATCTTGGGGTGGTGCACTTTCTCACTGAAGCCTGTTTCTTTTCATTTTGCTATTATCATATTTTGCATTATTCTCTATCAGTTTATGTTTTTCACCCCTCACTTAAGTTATACACAACGTCTTTAAAATGACTATTTATAAAAGGTTATTGTACATCAGTTAAGTCCTTGTCTGATTGAGCAGATCGTTCAGGGCACCCTGCTTCCATTTACTCTAGCATGGCCCTCGCATGGTTTTGGGGTTAGGCTATATGCTCGGTGACCTCTTGGTGTTCCAGCCACCAACGTTTTCGGTCGCTACAATCATGATCTTCTTGTCCATGGTATCTATGATGCCTACATTGTTCCTTACTCTCCCTTCTTCTATGTCGTGACTCTCTAGAGTGCCCCCTTGTCCCCTTTCCTGGCTGTTTCTTCTATGACTTCTACTTTGCCTACCTTTATCCAAATGGTATTTTTTCTTATGACTGTGTCTAGATACTGAAGGAGAGGGTGAAGGAGATGATGAAGGTGAAGAAGAAGTAGAATCGTCATCATGATGGTGTCTGCTACCTTCTCTTCTACGGTCTCGGCCCTGATCGCGATTGTCATCAGAGGGTATCAGAACCTAGGTTATGAATAGTGGAATGAAGGTTTTGATACATAACCCCTTGGCCAAAGTCAAGGGGAGGAACATCGTTGTGTGGCCGACTACCTGGGGTAGGTTCACCACCCTCATTTTCACTTAAGACATGTGAGGCATCTTGAGACCACTTATCCTTCAAAGACTTATGATGTCTCTCTTGTTGCAAGTCCCTTTGATGTTGTGCCTCTATGGGATGGTATTCTCTTGAGTCATGGTCTTGCACAATGTATTCTACATGTAAGTGTGACATGCCAACTCATGTGAGAGCACGAAGAAGCATGATCGGGACTGAATGATCAGGAGGTAACACTATGTTACCTTCTAAGTCTCGCTAGTGCAGTTGTTCATCTTGATGGAGGATAAAGGTGAAGTCTAGTATATACTCATTGGGATGAATATATACCACTCGAACTTGTTGAGGGACTGGTAGATCAACGTCATGTGTATTACGCCATTGACTGTTTCTTATTTTAGACCTAGGCGGTGAGGCACTTTCATACAAAGAAGGAGACATACTTGTCTGTTCAGTGTGCAATGTATTCTTGTTTATTATTTTTTGAACCAACCCTAAGGGTTTGTTCCAATGATGTGAATGATTTCCTAAGTTCTAATTAGCACAAAAACAACTAAGTCCCCTGCAATGGTGCCAATGATGAGCGGTGAGGTACCGCTATGCTCAACCATACGAATCCAAGCATTTCATGCATGATTTGGTTGAATTCCAAGGACTAAGTGTTTATGTGCCCTTGTGGAACAAGGACAAGCTGGTTGATTGTTGTCTTCCTAAGCTTACCTATATGTCACGATTGTATGGTTAAGTAAGCTTGAGGCATATGATTTTTTATAGCTTTTATGTTTTTATGTCCTACGCTAGTAGGGAAGGAGAGAGGTAACTAAGTGACTAATTTAAGTTAAGTGCTCATTAACTAAGTTCTAACTAATCCTAACACTAGAATCCATTCCCACTTGTTGTACACATCCTGAACCAGTGCAACACTATTAGGATTACCAAACGCTAATCATTACTAGGTTACCAGGCATTACACGCATGCTCGAAGTGGTCATGCTTGTGTAATTTAATGATTTGCTTAATTGAACAAAATGAATTGCTATGCTAATAATAGAAATGTAAAGTGCAGAAAATAAAATAAATGCATAAGAAAATAAAATAAAAGAAATGTGTAAGAAAAAAAATCTCAAGTGCTGCAAGGATAAATCGAAGAGCTTATCTTTATTGTCATACACAAGGTGTGCTCAGGTACACAATGCTTGAATAAAGATCCATCTATACTTAGGCCTCCTACTGCAGGCACTTGGAAAATACTCTAACTTTCAAACAGACTACAAGAGTTTCACTACTTGACTGCTAAAAGACTTCTTCCCAATTGTGTGCTTGGGCATTGTATTTATAGGCTTGGGAGCAACTACTCTAATAAATAGAGTAACTACTTTAATAATTAGAATAACTACTAAAGTAACCGCTAGAATAACCACTCTAATAATTAGAATAATTGCTAGAGTAACCGCTAGAGTAACTACTCTAATAATTAGAGTAATTATTCTAATAATTAGAATAGCTGCTCTAATAATTAGAATAACTACTCTAATAATTAGAATAACTGCTAGAGTAACTGCTCTCATCATGGGCCATGATGATCTACAAACCTGAAAGCATGAATAAGAAGTTATTGGTCAACATCTAGCAAACCAAACCCTTCCATGAGCCTAAAACAACCAGTACTAATACTACCTCTGTTGGTGGACAACCTTGCTCATTATTTTAGATCTCCTCTTTCCAATTCAGTCGTGGGGGAGATGGCCACCAATGCTAACCATTCTAAGCCCTCAGTTCCTTTGCCTTTTTTGTTTTACACATTGTTCATCTTTACTTATTTTTGTTTTACACCATCGTTAACATTTTTACTATTTCTTTATTTGATTTATTCTTATTCGTCACATAATAAGTGCTCACGATGGTGGGTTGTATTGTAATAAGTGTTGATTGCTAATGTTTGATTTTTATCTTTAACTTTCAATATTGATGCTAAGATATGGTTTCTTTTGATAAAATAGGTAATGAGTCCATGTCATCCAATTATCCATGCAACTCTATGGTCTCCCTTGTTTTGGAAATGTACTATCCCTTTTCTAAGAAAACTTATTAATGAATTGGTGCCTTAGTACTCTTCGAACCAAGGAAAGATCAAATGGATGGAAAAGGGTGTAACCTCAAGGGGATTTGATGCATTTGTGCTGGCTATTCTCTTGGGTACTTGGATGTTTTTCATAAAATCCTCTGCCATTTTGCTATTAACTAATTTATCAAGAAGTTGAGTAAATCAAATAAGTCTTTGCATGGTGTGGTTCTCACAAAAAAAGGGGTAAGAATTCAAAGCACACCCCTTAGACATAATAAAGAAACATGGGCTACAAGCACTAGTTATGGTACTAGAAAGACATGTTACCTATGCTTGAAGGTTCCCTCTAACTAAGGCCCTTTTTCATGTTTTGCTACTCTATCTTGCTCTTATTGGAATGGTGGTGACTCTGTTGATGCATTCTTGTTACTTCGGGAGGATGGGTTGGTCAAGTGTGTTGATGCAAGGTCACTGGATGTGGATAGTTGAATCTGGATTTGGACAGAATTTTATTAAGTCACCTTAACCACATATTACATGTGAGACTTTACACAACCTAAATTTTTGGGATTTCATTCCATTCTCTCCTCTCTTTCCATATTGCTTTCCACATTCCACCTCATTGCCAGTTTTTTGATGAGTCTATACCTTGGTTGATGCATTGTTAGTCTTTGGTAAAACTCTTGTAGGTAAGTTCTTAAGCTTTGTTTCCATATGCCATTTCGAGAGCCCACAGACTCTTTGGTTTGTAGGTTTGTCAGGGCATTCAGGGCATGAGCCTGCTTTGGGGAGGACCCACTGGCATTCCTTTTTGGTGCAATTGTTAAGCTCGTTCCCTTCAACATTTCTCACAATCAACTATTTCTCATTCACCCCATCAATGACATCCATTTTTGCTTTTGTTTTATTGGCTTCATCGTTGTTATTTCTCTTATCCTTCTTGTTCTTTAAAGTTTTCCCCCCTATTGCTACTAGAGGTTCGCTCTTAGTCGTGGGGGCCTTGTCACAAATTTTTCTATTCCATAATTATCTTACCCCCACACCTTGGGTAGTTATCAGTCATAAACCTCTAACCTAGTATCTACCATACCCACAACCTAGCCAATGTGCTTTATATCAAGGCAATGTATCAGCTACATTAGGTTTTATCTACCCTTGCTAATCTGAGAGTGTGTTGTGTGTGTAGATGGTGATTACATGAACAATGGACTAGGATAAGAGGGAGCACTCAGGATGGACTAGAGTTGGAGTGTTTATGCAAGGAACGAACCTGGACATGTGGCTATGGATGAACAACGGTGTTCATAGTTTCGACATCGGCAGCAACGTGCCTCGTTCTCTCTCTCTTTCTCTCTTTCTTCAAGCTATCGAATGAGGGTCTGGATGTCATCTATGTATAGTGTTTGCCACAATGGGCATGAACACCAATGTTGTAATATAGTTGTCGATCTATTCCCTGGGCACTTTGAGTCTATCATCCCATGTCATCAGCGGTTGTCATTTAGTTAATAATCCCATACCTTCTCAATATTTTGTAAGGAACTCGAGGACAAGTTTTCATTTAGTCGTGGGGGTATGATGAGCCGTGATATCGGGGCTGCGATATCAGATCTGCGATATCAAGTCCATGATATCGGGTCCTACCAAGCGATATTGAAATCCGATATCGGGACCTATCTCGTTGCCTATAAATAAGAGGCAGGCGCACTTGGTTTGGCAGTTAATTCTTAGTCCCTTACCCAAACCCTTGCAGTTTCTCCCTCTCAGAGTTAGAATTATTTCTAAGTGCCCGCAGTAGGAGTCATAAAGCAAATGGATCTTTATTTGAGCATTGTGTACCTAAGCACACCTTGTGTCCGGAAATAAAGACAAACTTGTGATATACCTTGCAACATTTAGAATATCTTCTCTCTCACCCTTAACGCTATTTACAGTTCTTTAATGCTTTCATTAGTTAATTAATGTTGCTTTTATTGATTTGTTAATTTTCACAAGTAAGCACACTTAGTACGACCACTTTGGGCATGCGTGGAATGCTTGGTAACCCAGTAACGATTAACGTTTGGTAATCCCAGGAGTGTTACATTGGTTTAGGATGTGTATGGAAAGTGGGAGCGGATGTTGGTGTTAGGACTAGTTAGGACCTAGCTGATTAGTTAATTTAAATTAGTTATTCAATTAATTTACTTCATCCCTCTTTAGCACCAGGAGATAAAACATAAAAAGCATAAAAAATCATGTACCTCAAGTTTACTTAACCATACAATCGTGCCATACGAGTAAGCTTGGGAAGACAACGATTGCCTAACCCATCCTTGTTCTGTGAAGGCGCATAAGCACTTAGTCCTTGGAGTTCGACCAGATTGTGCGTAACGCTCGTATTCGTATGGTTGAGTGTAGGGGTATCTCACTGCTCATCAGCTTTCATTGTTGTAAAATAATTATAATTGTGAATGTTAAAAGGATTTATAAAACTAACATTATATATTCTTTTTGATCTTTTCTTCAACATATTTGATCTCTTTAGAATTGCCTTATGAGGATTCTAAATTACTTTTAAATTTTTTAACTGATGCCAAAGTTTTAACTTCTTTTATCGATACATAAATTTTTGTTGATTTTGAGAATGCATATTTAGAAGTTGGTGAACAAAAATTTGAGACGCCTTCTTCAAGTGATGTTGATGCAACTATGATACCCGATTTTGTTCTCCTTGATGATATATACAAGTCACTAGTAAGTAATAGTATATCATAACATGTGTTCATTCAAATTTTGAATTACCTGCTTCTTTTGTTCCCCGTGAACGAGTCACTAGTAAGTAATAGGATATCATAACATGTAAATTTTGAATTACCTGCTTCTTGTTGAAGCTTTGATTATAAGATGCAAAAACAACGTCACCTACGTCATTGATTCAATCACTACACTGTTTATGTACACAAATGGCTTTATTGTATTACACCATTTATTCTTGCGCCGTTAATGAACGTAAATGGCCTGATTCCAATTGGGCCACTTATAATTACTAACGGCTCAATGCTATATGCCGCATTTTATGATGTACCGTAAAAAACCCAAAAATTTCACGTGTCTCGGCGGTTAATGTGTATTTCCCGCTCGAACAATTGCAGCACTTACAGTCAATTCACTTTTAAAAGAAAATCATTGGCGTAGTAGCTTGCGCCATTTAATAAAATAAACCGTGTAATTAGCTGTGCGATTAAATCAACTTAACGACGAAATCGTTTGTGCGGATAGAATATAAGTCGGCTCAATGTATTGTGTTGACTTGACTCCAAATTGGTGCAAATCATTGCGTCGTTTAAAAAAGTATTCTGCTTTCTAAAAAAGAATTTATTTCGATAACCAAATGGCTACTAAAATTAAACCCTGTTTATTGAGTTCGTTTACTTCGTCATGAGGCCAGGCCAAGCATTTCACAGTTGCTCTGCATCTTTTATTTGTACTTGCAAAAGTAGGACAAGCAAATAATTAACCATGGCAGATTTAGTAATCGGAACTAAAGACAAATGCTTATGCAAACAATTTCAGTACAGAACTTTAGTGGGATATAATATTATTGGCATTGCCATTTATTCCCACAATTATCCGAGCCCCTCATTGCCAATATGAGATTCAAATTGAAGATGGGAACGTAACCCTAACACAAATGAAATTACATCTAAAGAGCCTATTCCATGCATAATGTCAGTAAACAACATTTAGCTGTAAATTTAATTTAAATTAAGATAAACTCAACAATGGCTAACAAAACTGATTCATCATAAGGCTTGTTAGCTGGATTCCTGCAACCTTAAAACACAGTTCACTCATGAATGAACTCCAAAATGTTTCAGTCTTTATCAACTTCGATCCAAAAAGCTTCAAAACTGTTTGAATCGTGCTTCATAGTCAAACACACCTTCAAATAAGCTTATTAAAGCTTAAAAAATCGATAAAAGCATCCTTCAAAATACAACATTGCATCTTCCAAACAGCAACTAAGAAATCAATTTGTGCAGTATCATACAATTCCAAAGACAATTCGGAACTTAGAAAGAAAGCAACACAACTAAATCACTTTGCTTTTTCTTCAGTATAAGCTGAAAACATGATAAGGAAATGGTTCTCATAATCTTTAAAGGCCAATAAATACATACATTTAATTTGAAAAGAGGAAGCCTGCATTACCATTCAATTGACATACAGAAAATTATGAAACAAGGTGCCATGTGCACCATATTTGGGGATTAAATTAAAGAGTCCTAGTGAATGTAATTAAAGCCAAAGTATTCAATTGGTTTCTCCAATACAAGATTGAGATATCTCTAATGCTGACTTCTGAAAAGAAACAATAGCGTGATTCGCATCAAAATTCTACTTAACATGAATAGAAGGGTTTGCTGTGGGGAATATCAAATAATTTATATCCTATAACATTTTAAGAAAATAGTAGTCCATACCTTATTCAGGATTTGAATCATGCAATATTACTATTAAATACTATTATTGTAAGGCTCATCTCATATGTTGACCATGTAGTCATTAATTGTTCGCTAATATGAAGATAGCTTTTCCTCTTTTTTTATCAATCTAACCTATTTCCTTAACTTCCAGCTTTGTAATCTTTTCTTGAGATATATTTAGTCATTTCTAATCTTATGAAAAAATTGTAATAATATAAGAGACTATTGTTTTCTCTTATAAATTGAGGGTAAAACTTGGGAGATGGGTACAAGTGTGAAGTGTGTCAAGCACAAAGTGTGAGAAGAAGGGCTTAAGGGTGTGGTGATAGCAACAAATTGTGAGAGCTATCAAAGACAACTTGTGTCCTTGGGTTATTTTCTCCAAATAAAGAAAGAGCTTTGCACTGTTTATCATGGTTTTTTCCCACATTCGAGTTTCCATGTAAATTTTTGGTGTGCATTTTTCTTTGTTTTCTTTGTTGTTTCCACTTGTAGATTTGGTTAATTTTGTAATAAGTGGCATCAAAGCAAGTTCATGGAGCAATTGTAGACAACATATAGGCTTGTTGGTTAGAATTGGAACATATGAAGTATGCTAATGAAAGATATCTTGGAATAAAGGGAATGCGATGAGGCCTTTCAACCTTCAAAACTTGCAAATATGCAAAATGATGATTGGAAAAAGTTGCAGGCAAAAGCACGAATGTTGATTCATCCCTGTTTGACCAACGTAATTTTGTCATCTCTTTTAAACACAATAGATCCTTTTACTCTTTGAGTAAAGTTGAAAAACAAGTTTGATAAAGCTTCATGTTGAATCAATTTTATATTTATCAAAAAATCTTTAATGCAAAGATGAAAGAAGACATTTCTTTGCAAGATCATTTAGATGATATGATGACTACTTGTGTTCAATTTGAAGAATATAAAGTGATAATTCCAAAGCCAATGAAGTATTAAGCTGTTTGCATTCTTTATTTAAATGTTGGAATCTAATTATGAAAACTATTACTACCTCTATGAATACTAGTAATATTTCTTTTGATGGTGTAGTTTCTACTCTTCAAGATGCATTTGAAAAAAATTGCCTAAAGGACATGGTCAATTATCAAGCTATTCTTTTATAGTTTCGAATAGAGGTAGATCTGATAATCATGATCAAAGTTGGGAACCTGATCAAAAAAAGGAAATGAGTAAAAGTAGAACTTCTAAAAGTAAAATTGAATGTTGGTTTTGCCACAAATTTGGTTAGCTAAAGAGGGATTATCGTAGTTACAAAGCTTTGAAAGCATCATAGCAAAAGCAATAAAAAACAAAGTTGGAAAAATCAGAAAGTAATATAGGTCCACAAATAAATTATATAGAGGGTGAGCTTGCTTTTGATTTTCTTGTATATAAACCATCTATAGTATTTTCTTTGAATACGGCAAAAGATATATGGATTGTAGACATAGGAGCCTTGTTTCATACTTGCCATAGTTGATCTATTTTTGCTTCATATCAGTTACAGGTGTTTTTTATGTAGCTAATGATGTTTCTTTAAAAATTTCTTGTATAGGAAGTATAGTTTTATAGCACCTTGATTTGCCTAAAATTACTTTTAATAATGTTAGACATGTACTTGAAGTTTATAAAAATTTTATTTTTGTTTTTCAACTTGATGATTTGGGTTTAAATTTTTCATGTGGAAATAATCAATAGAAAATTACCAAGAGGATTTTAACAATCTTGAAAGGTAAAAAGATAGGCACAATGTATACCCTAGAAGCTGATACATGTTAATGGATGATTTTATAGTTGTAGTTGCCACAGGGGAAGATACTGAATTATGGCATAAATAGTTGGACCATATCAGTTTTTTTATAAAGATAGGCTGATAGCTAAAGGTTACAATAAAAAAATTAGGAATTTTTACAGAAATATTTTCTCTTGTTATTAAGGATTCTTCTAGTCAAATTGTTCTTTTCTTGGTTGTTTATTTAAATTTGGAGTTAGAATAGGTAGCTATTAAAATAGCTTTTCTACATGGTGATTTAAATGAAGAAATCTATATGCATTAGCTAAAAGGATTTGTTGATCAAAATAAACCTTATTATGTGTGTTGCACGAGGAAAAGTTTATATGGTCTAAAATTGGTTCCTAGGCAATGGTACAAAAAATTTGACTCTTTTATGCACAAAATGAATTATCATAGGTGTGATCTTGATCATTATGTTTATTTCTCAAGTATAAAATAAATTTGTAATTTTGCTGTTATATATAGATGATATGCTGATTGTAGGAGATGATATATAAAAAATAACATAACTTAAAATAGAGATGGGCAAGTAGTTTGATATGAAGTAGTTGGGATACTCAAAATGAATTCTTGGAATGCATATTTATAGAGATAGAGAGCACAAAAAATTATGGCTCAATTAATGTAAGTATATTGGAAAAGTGCTAAATCATTTTAATAAGTCAAAAGCAAAATTTGTAAGTCTTTCTTTGGCTTCTCATTTTTAATTATCTAAGAAAGATTATCCCATTATAGAAAAAACTGCAAAAAGTAAAAAATATTTTCTATACTTCCATTGTTGGCTCTTTGATGTATACTATGCTATGCGGTCATCTAGATAAAACATATGTAGGAAGTGTTGTTAGTAGATATAGGAACAATTATGGTTGTAACCATTGGCTTGGTGTGGAATGGATTCTTAGATACTTAAAGGGAACTCAATCTACCTGTGTATGTTTTGGAAATGATAATTTGAATATTCGTGATTATGTGGATGCAAATTTTGTAGCTAATTTAGATACTAGACATTCAACTACAAGTTATGCTTTTGCTTTAAGAAGTGTTGCAATAAGCTAAATGTCAAAACTTCAATCTTTAGTAACTTTATTTACTATAGAATTTGAATACGAAGCATTGATAGAAGCATGTAAAGAGATGTTATGGTTGTGTAGATTTTTACAATTTCTTGGTGCAAAGCAAGATAGATATTAAATTTTCTGTGATAGCCAAAGTGCCTTGCATTTAGCAAGGAATTTAGCTTATTATGCTAGAACAAAACATATTGATATTAAATACCATTCTATTAGAAATACTATTGAAGAATGTTTAATTGATTTACACAAAATTAATATCAAAAAAATATTGTTGATGCTTTGACAAAAGTGGTAGCAAGGGATGTACACATTTTTTTCATAAAAAAAAAACTTGGAATAGTGGAGACGTAAGAATGCAACTTGGAACTAGTGCATCTCTAGCTTGAAGATTTATAATATTTTTCTTTAAGTAGGAAAATTGTTAACTATCAATTAATATGAAAAAAACTCTTCTTGTTGTATCAATCTAATATAATTCTTTCTTAACTTCTAGCTTTGCAATATCTTCTTGAGATATAATTAGTAGTTTTTAAAATTATCAAAAGATTATAATAGAAAAAAGATGGTTGTTTTCTCCTATAAATTGAGGGTAAATTTGGGAGAGGGGTATGAGTATGAAGGTGTATCAAGCACAAAGTGTGAGAAGAAAGGCCTAAGGCTATGGTGAAAGCAACAAGTTGTGAGAGCTATCAAGGACAACTTGTGTCCTTAGGCTACTTTCTCTAAATAAAGGAAGAGCTTTGCACTGGTTCTCATAGTTTTTTCACCACATTGGGGTTTCCACATAAATTTTCTGTGTGTTTTTCCTTGTTTTCTTTGCTATTTTTCTTTATATATTTGGTTAATTTTGTAATAGTAGTTTGATTTATTTTCATATTATAATTCTCCAAAACCCATAGCCTTGAAACATAACATATTAAGGTATAAGACTAGCTATTTGATAATGCAGTTCCAAAGATGCTAGGTTTGTATTTGTGAATTTGTTAAACTAAATAACAAATTCATGCAAATTTGTTTGCATATGGTTTACTCCAAATATAATTTTAAATACAAGTTATCGTATGACTTCATCTAAAATCATTCATGTCACAATATTGTAATACCAACTTGGCTTATTTCAAAGAAATTAAAGATGGGGTGCATATTGACATGAAATTTTCAAAAGTAGGTTCCAATATAAAGCAAAAGAATACTAAAAAATAACATAAAATTACATGGATTTGATCATAGGCCTTGGGTCAAGAATTAGAGGTTAGGTACCTTGTGCTTGAGAAAGTAAGGACAAAAGCCTTGTAAACTTACATGAATTCCACATGATTTTCCATGTTACAAAATTTTCACATTTTGTGATGCTCAACTTGCTAGATTGATTCAATCCCAAGGATAATAATAATAATAAACTACAAGTCCCTCCAGATAGTAATGTAGAGATATGAGATCCACATAGAAAAAAGCTTATCTTTAAGTTGGCCATGGCTTCTTCATCTTGTATAAGAGTAGTAGTTGACCTCTTTGGATTTGGAATCTACTAAAAAGAGGGCCAAGTGCTATGAGGGCCAAGGGCTATGACAATTGATACCAAGAGGTTATGAATATGATGTAGATTACCCTTCCTCTAGCCTTGACAATTGTATTATGGACCATAGGACTTGCAAACTAGTTTGTGAAAAGAATTTTTGGAAACATACTCTACTTGAGAATAAAATTGGATCCTCCTAGATTAAACTTTATCCATTTGCTTCTTTCTGATGTATGAATTTTGGCATTTCTATGAATTTAAAATTGGCAACAAATTTATTTTCAAGTACTCCAACAACAAACGGTGGCTTTAATCCCATAATTTGGGGGATATTTGAGAAAATACACTCTTAATAGAAAGGAAATAAACAAAACCAAGAAAGAAATAATTGCAATCAATGAGGTTGAAATGTGCAAATTAAACAATCACATGCACTAATGGTTGTATCAATGCTAATAATGCAAGAAAAGTTTAAGTAAATTTTCAACCATAATATAATCAATGGATGGTAAAAGCTAACAATTTAAATAATACTACATTGGTAATATGACATAGCATGATATTAATTACCAAACCTAATGGATATAATAAAAAATTAAGAGATAATGAATTATGTTGAAAGAGATAAATGGCAAGTTACCCCTTCTTCTCTTACTTTTGGTTGGGGCTGTGAAGATTTACACATTTCTACCATTCCTAGAATTGAGTCATTCATATTGGTAGGGGATATGATATTGAATAGTATCTCAGAAAAGCTATCATCAAAACTAAGTGCTCTAGGAAGCATAGCTTCTCATGAAGTTATATGACCATTCCTATTAGACCATAAATCACTACCTCCTGTGGATGGCAATTGCTCATGATAGATAATCATTTTTAAGGATAAGAATAAGTAATAAGACTTTGGCATAAGAGTGGAACTTGAGAAATAGGAATAATGCAAGGGAAGAAACTAAAGCTCAAAGGAGGCATATGGTGAAACCCACTCATGGTCTTGAATAACTATCCTAAATATTGGCACTAGAGTGTATGCATTTGTTGGAGTGTTAATTATGGTCTTGAATTTTTTATGGACTTACCTTGTTTTAAAGAAGGGTGTTGGTACATTCATGGCTACATTATCTACCCCGTACACTCTTATCTTTTACATTGATCTTGGGGTTGGCTTGCATGTCTACCAAAGAAAGAGTGATATCCAATCTTAGCCATGAAGGTAAGATGATGAGTGCAGGTGGTCTTTCAAGATATTTTATTAGTTCATATCCCTCAATTTGTTGGACTTTGTTGAAATGATTTACCTTTGGATATAGCTATCACTCTAATTCACCAAGGTGGATGTTGGCTTTTGTACTCATCAACCAAACCCTAAAGGATGTGACAAGCAATTTACCTTGAGCTTTCCTTGTAGGATTCTAAGGTCATGGATTAACCACCTAATTCTACTCTTAACTTAATATGTGATCATAACATCATATATACTAGATGTTATGCTTGCCTTCCTAGGTGTAGGCAATCAGTCTCATTTTAAGAGTAACTGTAACAACCTACTTAATTCATCTGCTAGTTTGGTGAAGGACCTAATCTATATAGTGGTTGTTGGTATTTGTACTCCTAAAGTGATAAATTTTATTATGTTGAGGATTATGTGATTTTTGGTAGCTTACCTATTGATGGGACACGATATCGCATGGGCCACGATATCGCGTCCTTCCTTGCGATATAGTGTACGAGATATCGCAGTCTGTCGCCATTTCTATAAATAGGAGGCAGCTCTCCCTTGTTTCTCCATCTAGATTCTAGACCTTATCCAAACTCTTACCATTTTTCTATAATTTCCATGTGCTCGTAGTAGGAGTCCCAAAGTGAATGGATCTTTATTCGAGCAAATATTGTACCTGAGCACACATTTGTGTACGGAAATAAAGAAGAACTTTTGGATAAACCTTGCAGTGCATGGACTAAGCTAAATAGGACTTTAATTAATGTTAAATGTTTAAATGCTTTATTATTTAATTAAATCTCTCTCAACCCTCAACTCTCATAGTTAAGTGCATTCAGTACGACCGCTTCAAGTACGTGCGTTACGCTTGGTAATCCTAGTAATGAATAACGTTTGGTAATCCCAGCAGCATTGCATTGGTTCAGGGTGTGAAACGACAAGTGGGAATCGATACTGATGCTAGGGTAATTAAGGTTTAGTTAGTTAAAGTTAGTTACTTAGTCTCTTCACCCTTTCCCTCATTAGCATAAGCGATAAAAACATAAAAGACATAAAAATCATGTACCTTAAGTTCACTTAACCATACAATCGTGACAAATACAAGTGAGCTTGGGAAGACAACGACTGATTAACCTTAGGTTTTCCATAAGGCGTGTAGGCACTTAGTCTGCGAAGTTTGACCAGATCGCGTGTGTAACGCTCGTATTCGTATTGTTGAGTGTAGGGGTACCTTGCCACTCATCATTGTCACCGTTGCTGGGGACTAGGTTGTTTGTGCGCTAAGTAGAACATAGGAAATCATCCACATCGTTGGGAAGCTTAAACGAACCCTTAGGGTTAATCAGAAGAAAAATTAAACAATGGTCAATTAGCACACCGAATAAGAGACAATGTCTTCTTCTTCTCATCAAAGAACTTCATCACCTAGGGATCACACAAGAGATAGTTGGCGGCACAACATACATAACCAAGAACCACCAGTTCCTCAACAGTATCGGGTGGTATATACTCATCATGATGAGTATATACCATATTTTACTTTTACCCCCAAATCAGGCAGTCCCTAACATGCTCCTTCGTGCTCTTGCATAGATAGACATGACGTAGCTATATGATGAATATGTTGTATGTGATTACGACATAAGGGATTACCATCCCATAGCAGTGCAACATCAACGGGATGCACAGTAGGAGAGTTACCATACATCGTTGAAGGGCAAAGGACCCCACAATGCTTTGCCTATCATAAGAGAAATTAAGGGTGATGAACCTATCTCAATAGGTTCTCCACAAAATGATGTTCCCCCTCCTAACGATAGTGAGGAGGTGGTGTATCAGAACCTTTGCTCCACGATACACAACCTTGGTTCTGATGCCCACGAACACCAAGTGTTCAATGAGGGAACACGAAAAAATGATAAGGATGAGCATTCTGATCATCATCACGATCGAGGTTGGGATCACCGAAGGGAAGGTAGGAAACATCGTCATGACGATGGTTCTCCTTCCTCTTTCCCTTCATCGCATTACTCACCCTCTCCTTCCACATCTAGACGTAGTCACAAAGAGCACAACCGTGAGGATAAGGGTAAGGATAAGTAAAATGAGAGACCTCGACGAGAGAGTCGAGAGTGAGGACAAGGGCATTTGAGAGAATCAAGGCATGGAAGAAGGGAAAGTAGGGAACTGCGTAGGCATCACAGACACCATGAAAGAAATGACAATGATGAACCCCTACTTTCCACCCAAAGTATGTTAGACATTACGGAGGCTGTTAGAATACCTACAAGGCACCAAAAAGATAGTTGGATCAAGAGACTAGACATGAATAATATCCCACAGTTTGAGGGGGGATACAACGCTGATCCACAAAACCACTTACAGGCATTTCACGATGCCTGTGCATTGCAGAATATCGAAAATGAGTGGCAAAAGTTAAAGTTGTTTCCTAGGATACTCATAAAGGAAGCAGAAAGTTGGTACCAGTCCTTAGAACTGGAAACTATTAGGAGGTGGAGTACGATGTTAGAACTGTTTAATGATAAATATCAAACATACTCCCGAGTGTCCAACTTGAGAAAGAAGATCCAAGGATGGAAGTAGGGTAATCATGAACCCTTGGCTATTGCCATGGGCTGATATTATGCATTGTTACATCGTTGCCCAAGCCATGGTTACGCACAATGGGTTCAACTCCGCCATCTTGTAGATGGGCTAAGACATGAAACCAGGAGAACCCTTGGGACATATGCCCAAGGGAGATTATTTGAACTTAGATCTAATGAAGTTCATAGATTGTTGGAGAAAGTAGCTAAGGAAGAAGGAAAGCTATGGAAAGGAGAGAGCACAGAAGAGTATAACCGCAATCCTTCCCTCCAAAAGAAGGAAGTAAGATTCTATGAGGAAGAGGATGAGTCACCACTTGAAGAGTTGGTGAATAGAAAAACCTTTCCACTTCAAAAGCTAACAACTGAAGTGTCAGCTAAGGTAGATCAAATGTGAGACTCCTTATATAGTAGATTCGAAACCATTTTAAAAATCGTAGAGGAGTCTAAGGAGCGAAGTAGTGAGCATGATAAGAAAAAGAGGAGAGATTCAGACCATGCATGTAACAAGGGTAAGGGAAAAATGACTATCACAGATGAGGTTGTGGACTCTAATATGGAAAATGATGGTGGATGTGAGATCTACCAATATGACCATCTGAAGGGCTGTTTCCCAATAATTTGACATTTGCAAGAGCCTAGGGTGTATGCACTCAATCCAAGACTTAACAAACGACAAGCACCCCGAAGGTTACCTTATCCCCAAGGTAACCCAAGGCAGTTCCACCAACCGTTAACGTATTATCCAAGTGGAACTCCATCACAACCTATGGAGCAACACCAGTAGTGGCAATACCCACAGTCATGGGGGATGCCACTGCCAAGACAACAATACCCTTACCAACAACTAGATCCATATGGCTATTACGTGCAGTAGCCAGTTTCTCCAAGTGACTCTATGGGTCACGTAACCCCACAACATCACTACCAAGTTCCAGAGTATTTTAGGACTCCATCTCCTAGAAGAGACACTCCACATGCATACCATCATCTGAATCCATCTGCATCTCTTATGCCGATAGTTCCACTACCACCTGCTCCAATGATGTAAGGGGAACTCCCCACTCAACTGCAATAACACACTGCTACGAGAGTTGTAAACATTCAACCTACTGCTAGTTCTGACAACCATACAAAGATTTCTTCAGAACCAAAAGCCCAAACAAGCTCTCACAACCACAAGCGGTTGAACCTCTAAATGCTCCTCCCTCAATAAGGCTTCAGAGCTCCCTTCAAACCAACAACAGAGCTCAATGCACACGATTATGTTAACACATACCATCACTGACTGGATAAAGGTGGTCACCTTCCCAGGAAACTCTTTGATCCTAGGAGTCCCTTAATCTACCTCCAAGTCGCTAGGAATGAACCACGTAAGGCTCTTCTTGACTCAGGTTCCAGAGTCAACTTAATATTGCAAGAAATGTATAAATCTTAGAACCTGCCTCCACTCAAGAGGAGCAATATTCAATTAGAGCTGGTTGACCAGTCCATCACTGTCCCCTTGGAACTTGTGGAGGACATTGTTACCACTGTGTGTGTTTGGTCATACCTAGCTGATTTCCTAGTGATAGAGGTCAACAATAATAAAGGGGACTTCCCAATTATAATGGGGAGGGCATGGCTCAGTACCATAAATGCATGCCGAGGAATCCATGATCTTTCCCTGGAAATATCTAAGAAAAATATTGATGGAAAGATCGAGAAGAAGAAAGTTCCATGCATCACATATAGTGATATAGAGGATGATAATGTATAGGAGTGCTCAACATCTCCTGTATGCAACTGGTGTGCCTAGGAAACTTAGATACAAAGGTGCTTGTATGTAGCACCCACACAATAGGAGAACACCCAATGGTTGATAGCTAATTAAGAGAGAAACCCATCGATAAGCATGAAACTAAATGGGGGAACAACTCATGTCCACAATGAAAGCATAGACACATTGGAGTATGAGCGTCGCCAACTTCCAACCCTTAATTTGAAAACATCAATTGGGAGAATTTGGACACTTTTAAAAATTTCAAATAAGCGCTCATTATTTCAGATCTCTCCCTTTCAATTCAGTCATGGGGGAGATGGCAACCTACGCTAATCAATTGAGGCCCTCAGTTTATTTTAAGTTCTTGTTTTACACATTTTTGTTTTGCACATTTTTGTTTTACAAATTTCCTTAACTTTCCTTGTTTTTGTTTTACAACATCGTTTATAATTTTTCTTTTATTTGTGCGTGTATGTGTGTGTCTTATCCATTTTGTAAAGTTTGTCACCCAATAAGTGCTCTTAACAATGGTATGAACTATTTTCTATTGGTTGCTAATGTTTGGTTTTTACCTTTAAGTGATGATGTTGATACTAAGGTATGGTTCTTTTGATATAGTAGGCAATGAATCCACTCCATCCATACATCCATAGAATTCTATGGTCTCTCTTGGCTTATAATTGTATAGTCCCTTTTTTCAAAATAATAAGAACTATCAACGAATTGGTGATTGGGCATTTCTCAAACTAAGGAGGGACTCAAGGATTGAAAAGGGTGTGGCTTCAAGGGAACTTGATGCATTTGTGTTGGCCATTCTCTTGGGTGCTTGGATGTTTTCTTCTTGAGTTTTCTTACTGTTTCGACGTTACCCAATTATCGGGAAGTTGAGTGAATAAAAATAAAAATAATAAGTATTTTCATGGTGTGGTTCTCACGAAAAACACAAAAAAAGTGGGAATTCAAAGCACACCCCTTAGACAAAATAATCATTTGGGCTACAAGCACTAGTTATGGAACTAAAAACATGTTCCCTCTAACTAAGGCCCTTCCTCACTTCCTACTTTCTCCTCCCTTGTTTCGTCGGAATGGTGGTGGCTCTTTGGTGGAAGAATTCTTGTTACTTCAAGTGGATGGATGGGACGAATGCATTAATGTGAAGTCATTGGATGTGGTTTTTTTGAGGCCAGATTTGGAATGGGATCTACTAAGTCACATTAATCATTAAATACATAAGGGGCTATACACCACCTTGTTCTTGAGACTCCATTCCATTCTCTTCTTTCCATCATTCTTTCTCCATTGTTCACCTCATTGCCGGTTGTATCATTAGTGTATATTTTGGTTAACACATTGTTTTCTTTACGGTAAATTCTTGTGGTTAAGACTTTAACTCTTGTTCCAAATGACATTCCCAGAGCCTATGGACTCTTTGAATGTGAGAATGTTAGGGCATTAAGGGCATGAGCTTGCTTTGGAGAGGACCCACTGACATTCCTATTTGGTGCATCCGTTAATTTCTTTCTCTTAAACATTTCCACAATCACCTTTTATTTTGTTCATTTCCATCTTTGACATCCATTTTATTGGTGTTGCCATTGTTTTTTTTCTTCATCTTTCTTATTCCTTCTCTTTTCCCATTCTATCTCTACTAGAGGTTCGCTCTCAGTCATGGGGGTCCTGGTCCAATTTTGTCGATTTTCTCCTAAACCCTACACCTTCAATAGTCATCAATATTATATCTCTAGAATCCACAATCAACCATATCACAACTCAGCCAATGGACCTTTCACCGAAGTAAGGTATCAACTGCATTGTGATTCATTTACCCTTGCTAATATAAGATTGTGTTTTGTGTGCATATGACAATCATACAACAATGGATTGGACCTGGAGGGAACACTTGGAATGGATCGGTGTTGAAGCAGTTATGCAAGGAACAAGATTGATGGCGCGCTTATGGATGGACAAAAAAAAGTGAAATCTTGGTGTTGGCAGCAACAAACTTCTCTCTCTCTCTCTCTCTCTCTCAATTGCCAAATAAGGCTTGATGTCAAATGTATAAAGTGTTCACTTTTGTTGTCGTGAACACTAGTTTTGTCATGTTCTGTAATGATGATCCATTCACATATCATCCCATTCACCATTAGTTCCATTCAAGTCAATAATCCCATACCTTCCCAATATTTTGTAAGGAACTTGAGGATGAGTTTTTATTTAGTCATGGGGGTATGATAGGACACGATATCGCATGGGCCGTGATATCGCATATGTGCAATATCACGTACACGATATCGCAGTCCGTCGCCATTTCTATAAATAAGAGGCATCTCTCCCTTATTTCTCCATCTAGATCTAGACCTTAGCCAAACTCTTGCCATTTTTCCATTCCAGAGTTAGAATAATTTCCATGTGCCCGCAGTAGGAGTCCCAAAGTGAACGGATCTTTATTCGAGCAAATATTATACCTGAGCACACGTTTGTGTATGGAAATAAAGATGAACTTTTGGATAAACCTTGTAGTGCATGGACGAAGCTAAATAGGAATTTAATTTAATTAAATCTCTCTCAACCCTCAACTCTCATAGTTAAGTGCATTCAGTATGACCGCTTCGAGCACATGTGTTACGCTTGGTAATCCTAGTAACGAATAACGTTTGGTAATCCCAGCAGCATTGCATTGGTTCAGGGTGTGAAACGGCAAGTGGGAATGGATACTGATGCTAGGGTAATTAAGGCTTAGTTAGTTAAAGTTAGTTACTTAGTCTCTTCACCCTTTCCCTCATTAGCATAGGCGATAAAAACATAAAAGACATAAAAATCATGTACCTCAAGTTCACTTAACCATACAACCATGAAAAACACAAGTGAGCTTGGGAAGAAAATGAATGATTAACCTTAGGTGTTCCATAAGGCGTGTAGGCACTTAGTCTATGGATTTTGACTAGATCATGCATGTAATGCTCGTATTCGTATGGTTGAGTGTAGGGATACCTCACCACACATCACCTACCTAACTGAAGGCTCCTCTAAAAAGGTAACTGTCATGCAATATCCTAATCCTTACTATCCATTGTCACTTTCTATTTAGTAAGTAGACTACCTATCACTACATTTCTTATCTGGACCACCAAATCTAGATGTAGTCTCATCAATAGGGTATGTGCCCTCTACTAAGATTTTCATTGATAAATAATTTGATGTTCTACCTCTTAGCTCTTCTTAGGGGTGCTACCTCAATGTTACTATTACCAATGATTCCTCAGAGTGACATTTTTTAATGAACTCATTCCAAAAATCTTGTAGAATTGTTGGCCATCTCTTTTCAAAATGCATTTTATCTTTAATAATTTTTTATTAAATATGACAAAGGTTCTTAGATTGAACCTACAATAAGCATTTTTGTATTTATATTTTAACTTGCAAGAATAACATAAATGCTAAAGAAGACAATAGATTCAATAACATTGTCCACTTTTCTATACATCATAAATTGTACATTAAAAAATCCAACTAGTTTAAAGAAAAAAAAGAGAGTAACAAGTGGACTTTCCATAGTTACACAAACCTAAACTAGAAAGTACTATAACATAGTTTTCACACTTTGGCTTACTCTACATTAGGTAAAATTAATTTAATAACTCATATATACATTAATATTCATATACATATGAAACTTTTAAGGTTACAATTAATTAGGCTCCTCCTAGTAATGTGTTAAAAGGTAATGTGCCTATTTTATAAAGGGAATAGGATCATCATCATACTAACTTTGTTCCAACAAAATGGGATTGGTCACATGAGCTCATTTTTACCATTCACCTCTATGAAGAGCTAGGTATTTGTTTATTTGAAATTTCTTCAAATCATCTTTGACTATGTGACTATTGTACATTGCATGTAGGGAATTCCCTAGCATGTACAAAATTTGAAAAAGAAACTTATTCATGAGATTTGGCAAGCTTGTACATCTAGTTGTCATCTTGATGCTAATCCTCCTCCTTTTGTATCCTAGCTTGGAATCGATAGTAATGTATCAAGGGGATAGGATGCTTGTATTAAAATTACAATAGGTGTTTGAACTATATTTATTATTTAAACTTATTATTTTCTACATGTGAAGCTTACTAGTTTCTATTTTAAACTCAAGCTAATCATCATCATCATCATCCTAGACTTGTCCTAATAAAATGGAGTCAATTACATAAGTTCTTTTTTTCCATTCACCTATATAAAGAGTTAGATCTTTGTTTATTTGTAATTTATTCAAATCATATTTGTCACATCCCCATTCCCAAATGATGCTGCTACCTAATGAAGATGATGTCTCTTCATAACAAGTGTTATTGTTATCATAACAAGACCTGAAAGGGTAGTTGTAATTGAGACCCAAAAGGGCATGTTGTAATAATGGATGTGTCTCTTAAGGTAATCTTTGTGGGTTTGACCTAAGGAATTTATACTTGGGGTTAGAGGTCATGCAAGCATGGAGTGGGGGAGGCAGTATAGTTGATGAGTGGTGAGGTACCCCTACACTCAACCATACGAATATGAGCATTACACGCGTGATCCGGTTGAACTTGGCAGACTAAGTGCCTACACGCCTTATGGAACACTTAAGGTTAATCATTCATTGTCTTCCCAAATTGACTTGTATTTGTCATAGTTGTATGGTTAAGTAGGTATGAGGTATATGATTTTTATGTCTTTTATGTTTTATCTCCTATGCTGATAAGGTGAAGGGCGAAGAGACTAATTACTAACTTTAGCTAACTAACTAAGCCTTAGCTAACCTAGCATCAGTATTCGTTCCCACTTACCATTCACACCTTGAACTGATGCAACCTTGGTTACCAAACGCTAGTCATTGCTGGGATCACCAAGCGTAACGCACGTACTCAAAGCGGTCGTACTGAATGCACTTAAGTAGGAGAGAACAGTTGAGAAAGATTTAATTAACTAATAAAGCATTAAATGATAAAAAATAAATAAAAATAAGTAAAATCCTATTTAGCCTATTCCATGCACTATAAGGTTTATCCAAGAAGTTCATCTTTATTGCCGTACACAAACTTGTGTTGAGGTACAATATTTGCTCGAATAAAGATCTGTTCACTTTGGAGCTCCTACTTTGGGCACATGGAAATCATTCTATCTCTGGAGAGGTAAAACTGCTAGAGTTTCACTATAGTCTAGGCCTAGAATGAGAAACAAGGGAGAGCCACCTCTTATTTATAGATTTGACGATGCACTGCGATATCGCGTACGTGATATCGCATGGGCCCATGCGATATTGTGTCCCATCCTATCCCCATGACTGAATAAAAACTCGTCCTTGAGTTCCTTACAAAATATTGGGATGGTATGGGATTATTGAGTCAAATGGAACCAATGGGATGACATGTGAATGGATCATCATTACAAGAGAAGACAAAACTAGTGTTCACAACAACAAGAGTGAGCACGTTATACATTTGACATCATGCTTTCTTTGGCAGCTGAGAAAGAAAGAGAGAGAGAAAGAAGTTTTGCTGCTACCAATGCCAAGATTGCACCTTTCATTGTCCATCCGCAAGAGTGCCATTGGTCTTGATCCTTGCATAGCTACTTTCAGCATTGCTCCATTCCATGTGTTCCCTCCAGATCCAATCCATTGTTGTATGATTGCCATCTGCACACACAATACAGTCTTTATATTAGCAAGGGTAAATGAATCATAATGCAATTGATACCTTGCTTTGGTGAAAGGTCCATTGGCTGAGTTGTGGTATGGCTGATATGGATCTGGAGATATAAGATTGGTGACTACTGAACCTATAGGGGTTAGGAGAAAATTGAAAAAATTTGGATCCAGACCCCCATGACTAAGAGCAAACCTCTAGTAGTAATAGAATGGAGAATGAAAAAAGAGTAAGAAAGATGGTGAAAAAGAGACAACTAGAACTTTGATGAAATGGATTTCAAGATGAAAATGAACAAAAGAGAATGCATTGCAAAAATGTTAAGGGAAAGAATTTAATTGGTGCACCAAATAGGAATGCCAGTGGGTCCTCCCCAAAGTAGGCTCATGCCCTTAATGCCTTGACAAACCCACATTCAAAGAGTCCATAGGCTTTGGGAATGTCATTTGGAACAAGAGTTAAAGTCTTAACCATAAGAATTTACCAAAAAGAAAACAATGCATCAACCAAAATATACACTAATGATACAACCGACAATCAGATAAAAAATGGAGAGAAGAGAATGGAATGGAATCCCAAGAACAAGGTGGTGTACAACCCCTTGTGTAGTTCATGATTAATGTGACTTAACAGATTCCATTCCAAGTCTAGCCTCAAAAAAACCACTTCCAGTGACTTTGCATTAATGCATTCGGCCAATCCATCCTCATGAAGTAACAAGAATGTCTCCACCAAAAAGTCACCACCATTCCGACGAAATGAAGGAGGAGAGAATGGGAAGCAAGAAGGGCCTTAGTTAGAGGGAACATTTTTATTTTAGTTTCATAACCAGTGCTTGTAGACCAAATGATTATTTATTCTAAGGGGTGTTCTTTGAATTCTCACTTTTTTCTCTTTTTTTTTTGTTTTATGTGTTTATGCGTGAGAACCACACCATGCAAAGAATTTTTTATTTTTATTAGCTCAGCTTCCCGATAATTAGGTAATGTCAAAACGATAAGAAAACTCAAGAAGAAAACATCCAAGCACCCAAGAGGACGACCAACACAAATGCATCAAGTTCCCTTGAAGCCACACCCTTTTCAATCCTTGAGTCCTTCCTTAGTTTGAGAAATGCCCAGTCACCAATTCGTTATTTTTCTTATTTAGAAAGGAACTGTACATTTCCAAGCCAAGAGAGACCATAGAAATTTGTGGATGTATGGATGAAGTGGACTCATTGCCTGCTATATCAAAGGAACCATACCTTAGTATCAACATTGTAACTTAAAGGTAAAAACCAAACATTAGCAACCAATAGAAAAATAGTTCATACCATCATGAAGAACACTTATTGACTGAAAAACTTACAAGATGGATAACACGCGCGCACACACACACACACACACATGCACACACACACACAAAGAAAAAGTATAATGATGTTGTAAAACAAAAACAACAAAAGTTAAAGAAATTTGTAAAATAAAAATGTGTAAAATAAAAAAGTGTAAAACAAAAATATGTAAAAGAAAAATTTAAAATAATTGAGGGCCTTGATTTATTAGCACAGGTGGCCATCTCCCCCATGACTGAATGGAAAGGGAGAGATCTGAAATAATGAACATCTATTTGAATTTCTTAGAAGTGTCGAACTTCTCCCAATTGATGTTCTTAGATTAAGGGGTGGAAGTTGGCGACGCTCATATTCCAATGTATCTATGCTTTCGTTATGGGCATGAGTTGTTCCCCCCAGTTCATTCCATGCATGTTGATGGGTTGCTCTTTTGATTAGCTATCAACCAAGGGGTGTCCACATGTTGTGTGGTTGCTACATACAGGCACCTTTGTCTCAGAGTTTCTAGGGCATACTGGTTGCATGTAGGAGATGCTGTGCATTCCTCCATGTCATCATCCAATGAGTCACTGTATGTGATGCATGGAACTTTCTTCTTCTCAATCTTTCCATAAATGTTTACCTTAGATATTGCCAAGGAAAGATCGCAGATTCCTAGGCATGCATCTATTGTACTTAGCCATGCCTTTCCCATTATAATTGGGAAGTCCCCTTTGTTGCTATTAACTTCTATCACCAGGAAATTGGCTGGGTATGACCAACCACACACATTGGTAACGATGTCCTCCACCAATCCCAAGGGAATGGTGATGGACTGGTAAGCCAGCTCTAGTTGAATGTTGCTCTTCTTGAGTTGGGGCAGGTTCCAGGCTTGATACATTTCTCATGAGATTAAATTGACTCGGGAACCTAAGTTAAGAAGAGCCTTATGAGGTTCGTTCCTGATGACTTGGAGGTAGATTAAGGGAATTATAGGGTTAGATAGTTTCTTGGGAAGGTGGCCTACCTTGATCCAGTCAGTTACGGTATGTGTTAACATAACCGTATGCGTTAAGCTCTGGTATTGATTTGAAGGGAGCTACGAAGCCTTATGTGTTGGAGGAGTGTACACAGACTCAACTGCTTGTGGTTGTGAGAGCTTGTCTGGGCTTTTGGTTCTGAAGAAAGGTCTTCTCTTCTTGTGATTGTCAGAACCAACAGCGGGTTGAAGGTTTATAGCTCTCGTAGCATTACGTTGCTATGGTTGAGTGGGGAGTTCCCCTTGCATTGTTGGAGCAGGAGGTATTGGAACTAATAGTGCGAGAGAGGTGGATGGATTTGGAGGATGGTATGGATGTGGAGTGTCTCCCAGAGGAGAAGGAGTCCTTCTAAAATACTCCCAAACTTGGTAGTGACTTTGTGGAGTTGCATGACCCATAGAGTCACTTGGAGAAACTGACTGTTGCACATATTAGCCATATGGGTCTAGTTGCCGGTAAGGGTATTATTGTTTAGGAAGTGGCATCCCCCATGACTGTGGGTGTTGCCACTGCTAGTGTTGCCCGATAGGTTGTGGTGGCATTCCACTTGGATAATATGTTAATGGTTGGTGGAACTACCTTGGGTTACCTTGGGGATAAGGTAACCTTCAGGGTGTTTGCCGTCTGTTGAGTCTTGGGTTGAGTGCATACACCCCAGACTCTTGTAGATGTGAGATGATTGGACAACATCCCTTCAGATGGTCATATTGGCAACTCTTACATCCACCGTCATTGTTTGTACCTGAATTCACAACCTCATAGGAGATAGTCATTTTTCCCTTACCCTTGTCACGTGCATGGCCTGAATCTCTCCACGTTTTCTTGTCATGGTCACTACTTTGTTCCTCCTTAGACTCCTCTACGATTTTTAGGACAGTTTCAATCTTACTGTCTAAGGAGCTCCATATTTCATCTACCTTAGCCACCACTTCTATTGTTAACTTTTGAAGTGGCAAGGTTTTTCTATTCACCAAATCTTCGAGTGGTGACTCATCCTCTTCATCACAAAATCTCACTGCCCTTTTCCAAAGGGAAGGATCGTGGTTATATTCTTCTGCACTTTCTCTTTTCCATAGCTCTTCTTTTTCTTTAGCTACTTGCTCCAAAAATCGATGAATTTCTTGGGATCTAAGCTCAAATAGTCTACCTTGGGCATAAGTCCCAAGGGTTCTCCTGGTTTTATGTCTTAGCCCATCTACGAGATGGCGTAGTTGATCTCGTTGTGTGTAACCATGGCCCAGGCAATGATGTAACAATGCATAATATCGACCCATGGTAGCATCCAAGGGTTCGTGAGTACCTTGCTTCCATCCTTGGATCTGCTTACGCAAGCTAGAAACTCTGGACTACGTTCGATATTTATCATTGAAGAGTTATAACATCGTACTCCACCTCCTAATGGTTTTTGATTCTAAGGACCGGTACCAACTCTCTGCTTCCTTTATGAGTGTCCTAGGAAACAACTTCAATTTCTGCCACTCATTCTCTATGTTCTACAAGGTGCAGGCATCGTGGAATGCCTATAAATGATTCTACGGATTAGCATTATATCCTCCCTCAAACTGTGGGATATTATTCATGTCTAAGCGCTTGATCTGGCTATATTTTGGATGCCTTGTCAGTATTCTCACTGCCTCCATAATATCTAGCATACTTCGGGTGGCAAGTAGGGGTTCATCATGATCATCTCTCTCATGATGTCTATGATGCCTATGTGTTTCCCTACTTTCCCTTCGTTCATGCCTTGACTCTCTTGACTGCCCTCGTCCTCGCTCTTGACTCTCTCATTGAGGTCTCTCATTTTGCTTACCCTTATCCTCACTATTTTGCTCTTGATGACTGTGCCCTATGTGGAAGGAGAGGGTGAATGGTGTGATGAAGGTGAAGAAGAAGGAGAACCATCATCATGACAATGTTTCTTACCTTCTCTTCGATGGCTTCGGCCCTGATCGTGATGATGATCTAAGTGCCCATTTTTATCATGTGTTTTTGTTCCCTCGGTGAATAGTTGGTGTTCAAGGGGATCAGAACCAAGGTTGTGTATCGTGGAGCATAGGTTTTGATACCCAACCTCCTCACTATCATTAGGAGTGGGAACATCATTTGATGGAGAACCCGTTATAAGTGGTTCACCATCTCCAATTTCACTTAGGACGTGCGGACTCCTTTCCCCTTCAACAATGTATGGTGGCTCTCCTGCCTCAAGTCCCTTAGACGTTGTGCTAATGTGGGATGGTAATCCCTTGTGTCAAAATCTTCTGCAACGTATTTAGCATATAGCTGTGTCATGCCTATCTGTGCAAGAGCATGAAGAAGCATGTTAGGGACTCCCTGATATGGAGGTAACACTATGTTACCTTGCAGGTCTCTCCATTGCAGTTGTTCATCCTGATGGAGGATAAAGGTAAAATTAGGTATATACTCATCATGATGAGTATATACCACTTTGTACTGTTGAGGAACTGGTGGATTTTAGTTATGTGTTTTAGATTGCCGACTGTTTCTTGTATGATCCCTAGGTGGTGAAGTGCTCTTATGAGAAGAAGAAGAAGACATTGTGTCTTGTCGGTGTGCTATTTACCGTTATATAATTTTTTGTTTAATTAACCCTAAGGGTTCATTTAAGCTCACAATGATGTGGATAATTTCCTATGTTCTACTTAGTGCACAAACACTTAGTCCTTGGCAACGGCACCAATGATGAGTGACGAGGTACCCCTACACTTAACCATATGAATACGAGTGTTACATGCACGATCTGGTTGAACTCTGCAGACTAAGTGCCTACACACCTTATGGAACACTTAAGGTTAATCATTCATTGTCTTCCCAGACTTACTTGTATTTTTCATAGTTGTATGGTTAAGTAAGTCTAAGGTATATGATTTTTATGTCTTTTATGTTTTATCTCCTATGCTGATAAGCTGAAGGGTGAAGAGACTAATTACTAACTTTAGCTAACTAACTAGCCTTAGCTAACCTAGCATCAATATCCATTCCCACTTACCGTTCACACCCTGAACCGATGCAACCTTGGTTACCAAATGCTAGTAGTTGCTGGGATCACTAAGCGTAATGCACGTGCTTGAAGCGGTCTTACTGAATGCACTTAAGTAGGAGAGAAGGGTTGAGAAATATTTAATTAACTAATAAAGTGTTAAATGATAAAAAATAAATAACAATAAGTAAAATCCTATTTAGCCTATTCCATGCACTGCAAATTTTATCCAAGAAGTTTGTCTTTATTGCTGTACAAAAACTTGTGTTGAGGTACAATATTTGCTTGAGTAAAGATCCGTTCACTTTGGAGCTCCTACTTTGGGCACATGGAAATTATTCTATCTCTAGAGAGGTAAAAATACCAGATTTTCGCTACGGTCTAGGCTTAGAATGAGAAACAAGGGAGAGCTACCTCTTATTTATAGATTTGATGGTGCACTGCGATATCACGTACGCAATATCGCAGGGGAAGACGTGATATCGCATATGCGATATTGCGGGGGATGCCATATCGCGGCGGACGCAATATCGTGTATGTGATATCGTAGCTCATGCGATATCGCGTCCGATCAATAGGCAAGTCATAGAAAGCCAGGTGAAGTAGGACAGAAAGTGGACTAGCCATTCTTTTTGGCCAGGTTATAGGCTTAATCGTGGTGGCAGTGCTGGATTGCCTCTAAGGGATAGATGCCAAAGGAAGAAAATTCCAGGGAACACTCTTAGAGTATGATCTAGATATGCTATTCCATATCAACAAAGCATTCTTTTATTTCTCTTTTTGTATTTTTCCTATTATTTTTTTTACATAATGTTGAATATCACATATATTTTACATTTGGTATATTTTCTTTGTACGCATAATGTCTAATATATCATATATTTGACATTTTCCATGACATTCGGGGATGGGATGTCACAATTGATATCAGAGCAAACCACAACCCAAGGACCATTTAGAATCGTGAGCCAACTATAACATGAACTTGGAAGCCACAACATAGGGAAAGTCATTGATCATCACTGGATGCACCATATGTATGTGATGTAAGTCAGAAGATACCTTTCCATTAATTTCACAAACAAGGGATCAAGCATCTAGATTCGAGCAACCAACAAAATTATTTCATGGATATCATTAACCATTGAAGATTTGATCACACCTCATCAAGATTCATCAATTACAAGAGATGTTGGTAAGACAATGATACATTGGTCCAGGTAACTCTTACCCATCTTAATATTATAAATAGTAATTGATTAAGGTCATTGTTAAGTTTCTCCAAAAAAGTTAGGAACCATGACATGAATTTATTTTTGGTTTTGTTAAAATTTACTATTCAAGTAATCTAGAAGATTTCAAGTTACCATGTTAGCCTAGAAATGTTAATTCAAAAAAATAGGCTAGTATGGTCATTTTAATTCCTAAAAAATCAACTTCATTTTTGAACACTAAAACTATGTCCAACGTGTAGTACTTGTTGAGATGATTCCAATGGTACAACTTTCATCTCACCCTGCCACACCTATTGCTTGCCCTTATGACACCTACTACTTACCCTTTTGTCACCCTGCAATTGCAACTGCAACTACCACACCTGAAGCCCACACCATTTTTTTGCTTGCTATCTATTGTTTTTTCTGCAAAAATCCTCACTGTGTTTTTTTCATTGCCTGTTGTCTGCCAACATCATGGATCACTACCTCCCATGCCACCAAAAACTACCTCCCATGCTGCCATGAACTACCTCTTGTGCCACCACAAATGGCCTCTCGCATTGCCACAAATCGCCTCCCGTGCCACCACAAACCTCCTATTGCACCACTAGAAATCATTTCCTGTGTAGCCAAAAAATTTTCTACTACATCGTAGATCACCACCTTGTTTTGGGCCATGTTGGCCTTATTTGGGGTTGTGTAGGCCATGTGGAGGGCCACGTGAGCCTTGAGGAGGGCCAAAAAGCATTGTGTAGGCCTTGAAAAAGGGACATGCAAGCCCTAAATAGGGCTATGTGAGCCTAGGGATGGGTTGCGTAGACCCTAGTAAGGGCCACACAAGTTCTAAAAAGGAGTTGCACAAGCTTGGGCCGCGCTACCTAGTGTAGCCTCTTTTCTACTAACTTCACTGTCATTACTGTTGACGTGCACCTCCATTTGTTGCGTTGCTTGCCTCATCCATGTTCCCTACCCCCTGTCATCCATTGCTTAGCTACTTGATAGCCACCTAGGCCATCACTGGCATGCCACCATGGCCATTGTTGCCATTGACATGAAAACAACAAATTCTTTGTCACCTGACAAAAAAATTGAAATTTTCGTTAATTGATGGAAAATTCAAAATTTTGTCATGAAACATTTAATTTAAATAAAAAATGCACAAAAATAGTTTTCAAAATTTGAATTTTGCACATTGGTAGCAGTAGAGGCAAAAATTCCACAATTAAGTGTGCTCACCTTAGAGTAGAACTAGGATGGGTGACCTCTCGGGAAGTCTCGTTTTTCGTGCCAAAGGTCTTAGACTCCAAAAGGCATAACTTTGAATTTCAGAAGCTTTTTTTTTTTTTGGTGAATGAAGAGTCATTTCCTATAGATTTTAACCTTCTAGACCCAATGGTTAAATCAGATCTATACTAGGGAACCCTAAAAATTAGGTTTTACTCCTTTCTTGATATAGTGCCTTGAGATCCTCAAAAGCTTAATTTTAGCATCACTCAAGCATACAATGTCCATTTTCAACATATCAATAGTCATTTGCAACATTTTTCACCTTTCTGAACTTAATGGTGATGTCAAATTTATCATCTGGGCATCCAATAATTTGATAATATTATAAATTCAACCTTTTGAGCTTTAAGATTTAGTGCATAGCCCTTATAGATAGTCTTAAGATCACTATGGCATGTCATTAATTATACTGTGGGAGTTAGTATTCTTAAGGGAGGTACAAAGGCCATTAAGAATTAGATAATATAGGTACAAATTACTAAAATTATATGATGTCGTTAAATATTACTAATAATTAGTTTACTAAAATTATATGATGTTGTTAAATATTACTAAAATTAGATAATGTAATTATAAAAAAATAAATAATGTATTTATTTAGTTGATTATTAGTCAATGTATTAGTTAATGATTAGTTGATGTATTAGTTGAAGAAATAGAACAATCTTCAATTGTTAAGAAAAGGGTATATTAATCTATCTTGCAATTAAAACATATGGTAAAACAACATGAAGACTCAAAATCTCGTTTCGACAAGGAGTATGATACTCATGAAGAGAAGTGATTTAGAAGAAAATCTAAGAATGAGAATGAAGGTTGCAACATACAATGTGCTTGCAAGATCTTTAGCAAGTGATAAACAACATCCACTATGTCCATCATGGGCCTTGGATTGGAATGAATATCAATATTCATGCATCTTAGTAGAGTTAGAAGATTTGGATGCTGGTGGCTTGTGCTTACAAGAAGTCTTGCCATGGGAATTTCTATATCAATTTTAACTAGATTTGAAAAAGAAGGGATACAAAGGTATTTATAATCAAAAACGTTCTTATGGAAGTTCTTCTTTTGAGCCATATAGATTAGCATATTACAGAAATCACAACATGGATGGTTGTGCGATATTTTATAAAGAAGTCAAGTTTGAATTGGTACAAAGATTTGAATGGAGTTTAAAAAATATGATTTTTGAAGTTCCAAAACTTCAAGTGATGGAAAAGAAAGAATAGTCAAGATTTTGGAAAAATCACATAGCCTTGGCATTGATTTTAAAAATTCAATTATCAAGAAGATGTGTATTTGTGATTAACACACATTTGATTGCCAAACTATATCAAGGAGCATATTTGATTAAGCAAATAGAAGAAAGTTTGAGGAATAAGTTATTACTAAGCTATACTGATCTAGTTCCATGTATTCTTTATGGAGACTTCAATGTAGAAGTTGAAAGTAGTGATTATCAATTCTTAAAATATGAATATGTAAGAAATCTTTGGAAGATGAACCTAACTTGAAGAAGATGTTTCCATCAATTCAACATGCAATTCCATTAGCTAGTGCATATTCTACTTACTTTGAATCTTCAGTAGATAAATTAGACTCTAGAATTCAAGAATAGATGATGTTGATGGATAGCACTCATCAAGAACCACAGTTTACCAATTACTTTGCTATGATTAATGATGATGGATCAAAAAAATTCTTCATTGAGACTTTGAATTATATTTGGTACGATGCCTTATTCTTTCAAGTTACCAAATTACTAGGTTAATTCCTAAAAAAGAAGTTGAGAAGAATCAAGATCAAGCCTTGCCATCCCAAACAAGACCATCCCATCACATACCACTTATGGTAGAATTACAATTTTCCATTAGTTCATAAGGTTGATCAAGATCAAGAAGTATCTCACTCTTACTTTTATTTGATTAATGCTATTATTTTATTCATTATTTAATTTATATTTTAATTAGATAAGTAAAATATCTATGATAATAAAAATTGAGGATAAAGAATTTACCCTACCTTCACTTGGGTAACTAGATTCAAGTTGCACTTTATGTGACCTTGGTTAGGACTGGTGATTGGTGGTTAATAAATTTTTAATTCACCTTTTTTCATTATCTTAGCAAATGAAGTAAGTATCAAGAAAGTAATATTTAATTTTCCATATATTTTTCTCGAATATATTTTGTCTACAGAATAAGTAACAAACAACTTCAAGTTTAAAGAAGAAATTAAATTATTGGAGCACAGAATCATGAAAGAAAGCATTGGAGCTAGCAAAAGATAGAGAATGTGGACTTGTTCGAACAAAAAAAACCTAAAAGGGGCAGATTGTCACATCCCTATTCCCAAATGATGCTGTTGCCTAATGAAGATAGTGTCTCTTCATAACAAGTGTTATTGTTATTTTAACAAGACTCAAAAGGGTAGTTGTAGTTGAGACCTAAAAGGGCATGTTGTAATAACAGATGTGTCTCTTAAGGTAACCTTTGGGGGTTTGACCTAAGGCATTTGTACCTAGTGTTAGAGGTTGTACAAGCATGGAGTGGTAGAGTTGGTATAGGCAAGTCACAAGAAGGTGGCTGAAGCAATGTAGGAAGTGGATTGGCCATCCCGTCTTGCCATGTTATAGGCTTAACCATGGTGGCAGTGTTGGATTGTCTCTAAGAGATATATGCCAAGGAAAGAAAACCCCAAGGAACACTCTTAGAGCATGATTTGGATACGCTATTCCATATTAATAAAGAATTCTTTTATTTCTCTTTCTACATTTTCCCTATTATTTCCTTTATACATAATGTCAAATATCACATATATTTCACATTTGGCATATTTTCTTTGTATGCATAAGTCTAATATATCATGTATTTGACATTTTCCATGACATCTGGGGATGGGATGTTATAATCTTCGATCTTTTTTTCCCATGTATTATTTGATCTTCCTTTTAATGGCTTTCTTAAAATAATGATGTAGTAACCTTTGCTTATACACTCATTATTTAATCTTCTTTACACATGTCCAAACCATATAAGTTATTATTCTTATAGATTATTTGAAGTAGAAGCCACTCCAAGTCTTCTTTTGATATTTGTATTATGTAGTTTATTTCTTCTAGTAACATTTAACATCCATCAAAGCATATGCATTTTTGCCACACTAATTTGTTATTCATGCCTCTTTTGTACTGTTGAAGATTCAACACCATATAAGATAGTAGGCCTAATTGTTGTTTTATAAAATTTTCCTTTTAATTTTATTAGTATTCTTTTATCACATAGAATACCACTAGTTTGTCTCCATATTCGAATTTCTATAATCCCTTCTAATCCCACAACACCTCACTGCTATGTATGATTATGACCATTATATGTATGTTAGAATAAAAATTTGATTAACATTCAATTTCCTAGGTGTCCACAAACACCTTGTGAAATGGTTATACAAGGGCATTATAGGTAGGAGCTTGCTATGGGAAGTACCTACTTGTATAAATGTTGGAAATCTAGTCCATGGACAAACTCTACAATTATAAAAAATAAATCACTACTATCTTTACCACTGTGTGTCATTTTTAACCATTTCTCCTTAATTTTTTTGTAATTTTATGAACAAAACCCTTAAAAACCCAAATCCTTAACTAGTTTATAAGTTTTCAAGCATATCAAATCATTATTTTAAATCCTTGTTAAGCCTTATTAATTTAAATAATCTACCCATAAATCTCTACAATGGCTCATAATCTTTTAAACAATCTAACTTTGACTTTTAAAACCCCAAAAATCAAGTGGAAAATTACATAGTTCAACTATGTCAATGTTGAAATGTTGATGTAGTAAGCTACATCGACATACCCTTGCTAACACATTAGTGGTAATACATGATACAAAAGTTACACATGCTTACCATTACTTAAATTTTTCACATTTCTCATTTTTGAAAAAGGATTTTTAATCATTTTTAAGAGCTTAGATCTCCTAAAAGTAATATGTTAAAATCTAGGCCTTTGATTTCAATTATTCAAAAACCTTTGAAATTTTGGAGTCAAGATCTACATCATGAGGATAGTTAACTTATAATTTGTAAACTTTTTAAAAATTCCAATTTTTAAACATTTAGGATAATTATTTTTAAATTTTATTCAAATTAATCATAAATTTAGAAAAACTCAACTACCTTAGCTACCTTAATGCCTTTGAAACATCAAAATGCATCATCCAAAATCTTAAACTTTAAAATTTTCTAAAATAAAGCTAAGACTAAGGTCAATAATTATGAAATTGTTATGAAATACTTTAGAAAATACTAAGTGCTCATTGATATGATTACAACTAGTACCAAAATGAGTTCCAAAAGTAAGTGGCCCATCATAATACATAAAGAAGAGATTGAGAGGTGCACAAGGATGTGGACATGAGTATGCATAGGAGTAATAAGCCACACATGTAACAAGACCCAATAGGAAAGAACCAAAGGTGTAATCTATTAGATAGATTTCCACTGCATGCACGTGTCAATCCATATAGGATGAGACACCTCAACCAAGACTAAACTTGAAGGTGAACCTTTCTAAAACATGGCCAGAAAAGATATGAATGAAGGAGATTTAAAGTTCACTCTTCTAAGAGCCCAGCTTTACATCATTCTTGGATTTTGCATCACTAGATTTCAATGAGCAACTATAGGCATATTCCCTTGGATTCACAATGTCAACCAATGGGTATATGTAATAGTCAAAATCAAGAACATTACAATATTCTATCTAGTGAATGCAATTGCAAACGCTTTGGAAATTACATGTAGAACATATGGTGTCAAAGTATCCATCATGTTTTATGTACTAATAAAGAAGAAATTATTGTAGAGATGTTATGGAGTTGGCAAGAAGAAGTTCAATGAGCTGATCTAAGTTGAAAAGATTCACTTCAAGATTACTTATACCATCCATAGTACAACTAATTAAAGTAATGTATTTTTTGACAAGGGTATGTATGGCACTTAGTAAAGGGTTTCCAATCAATCTACCATAGCTAATCTTCCTTGAAGTTAAAAAGCATTTCAATGAAATTGAAAAAAGAAAAAAGAAACTTTCCTTCTCATGCCTTATTAGAGAACTTTACAGAAGGGAAGGAATACCCCACTATTCGAATGATATTCTCTAAAAGGCACCTACTGCATCATAGTAAGAAATGATGAAGAACACGCCACCACTTAGCATTTACAAGGATGTGCCACCTTTACTACTAGATACTAGGATAATAGTAGAACTTGCAAGGGCTAGAGTAGAAGCAGATGCACTAGGATCATCTCATTAAATACTTGTTAAAGGCATTAGAGACTATCTCTCTATAATGAGCCACTTATAAGAAGTTACTTGAGTAGTAAGTTAGAAATAGGATAACTTTTCTAATTTGTTCACAACTTAGAGAATTTAGGCCATAGTCTAAATGAACCTTGGTACATGAGAAGTTGTAGTCATATTACCCATTGAATAATATTATAAAATATCATTCAACATTAAAGCTTTCTCAATTATGCTAGAATATGGGGATGGAGCCATTGTGGTAACCATGCCACATAAAGGATAAGAGACTACTAAAGAAATTATGGCTAACTCCATAGGAGAAGTAGTGAAAATCCCTATAGAACCACTATGAGACTTTGCTATGATGGTAGACATTCACATGTCTTTAGGGATTGGCTTAAGAAAAACATGAAGGATGAGTGCAATTGAATAGAAAGAGATGTTAAACAAACTAGTGGGAATTAAGCTAATGATTCCAAATGTCTTCAACATTCCTAAAGATATTACTACTACCCAATCTAAGCTCATGAAATTAAAGGGAAAGTTGGACATTGTTGAAATCAAACTATAGCAAGAGGAGTCATTGAACTAGCAATTTAAAGATAAAGTAGTGCAACTCTATGCCTAGCTATCCAAATCAATCATCCACCAAGTTAGCCTCATAAGGAATGAGGTGTTACACCCTACTTGCTAGCCTTATTTTGGAAAGCATTACATTGGGTATAGAAATCCTAATGAATTTTTGGCCATGGTAAGGAACTAAAAATTGAAATGACTAACATAGTAATAAGAAAGTAAAAGAAGACTTATGGCTAATTCATGAATAGAGAAAAAAGAAAACAATATAAAATAGCAAAAGAAAAAGAAGTATATTTAACTAGAAAATAAATAAATATATTTAAGGATAGATACTAAAATTAACTAAAAAGATATATAATATCATAAGTTTAAAAATCTAAAACTACTAATAAATACTAATAAGTGGCAAGGTACCCCTACGTCCAACCATACAAATCACTAAGGCATTCACGCATGATTTGGTTGAATTTCATGGATTCCTAGTGTTCATGTTCATAGGATTTAATCTAGAAGGTGAATCTAATTGTGGAATGATCATTGTCTTCCCAACCACACTTGTGAGGCTCAGTTGTATGGTTAAGTGTAATTTAGGCATATGATTTTTATTGTTTATATTTTGTTTCCCTAAGGTTGCTAATATATTGAGAATAAATTGATTAAATAATTCAAATAATTTAATTAATAATTAATAACTAACTAATTATCCTAACTAAGCATCTAGTTCCACTTTTTGTACACATTTTGAACATGTACAACATTATTGGAAGACCAAGCACTAAGCACTACTAGGATTACCAAGTGTTATATGTATGCTCAAAGTGGTCATACTTATGTGTGCTATTCTATTTAGATTAATTAATTACTTAAAGTCTTAATCATTCTAGTTTAATTAATCACTTAATTAATGAAAACAATAAATGCATAAATAAATCATTAAGCTAGTCCAAGTGCGGCAAAGTTTATCAAAAAGCTTGTCTTTATTGCCGTACATGCTATGGTGCTCAAGTACAACAATGCTCAAATAAAGATCCCTATACTCCTTTACTCTTTCTACAAGAAGTCAGAATATTATTCTCTCTTATAGAAACAAACTGCAGGAATTTTGCTAGCAACTAAAATTCTCACTCCCCATTAACATGGTTGGGGTATCATATTTATAGACCTACTAGGATGCCATGTCGATGGGTACATGTCAATGTGGGAAACCCTACGTTGAGATGGGATCCCATCGATGGGGTTGTGTTGATGACATCCCATCAATGCAACTAATCGAAGACACTTCATCATACCCCCATGATTGAATGAAAACTCATCCTCAAGTTCTTTACAAAATTGGGAAGGTATGGGATTATTGAATGACACATGACATACCAAATATAAAATTGTGATGTTCATGACATAAAATTGAACATCAGAACATGACTAAACAAAATTATATAACACATCCTCTAATTGTGTAAAGATAGTTGAAAAGATCAGATGGTCCTAGGGGATGAAGGTTCCTGAGGTTTTGAAGGACCTTCTCTTGCTTCGGGTAAATGTAGTGGTTGAGGAAGCTGTGGCTATTCTATTGTAGCTGCCACTTTCAGTGGAAAGTGAAAGACATCCAACAATACTTTCAACTTCTCCTTCTTACTCCAGGAATCATTCATAGTTCACGTGGCATCACTAATGTGGGCTAGAATGGGGATATCCCATGGATAGGGAATTATTGGGAATAGCTCCTTCACATTGATAAAATAGGTAGTGAATTGATTGCATTTGATATTGAACACCCTAAGTGCATTCTATAGCTCTTGGTAGTTGTTCATCCTTTTGATTAGGTTCTTGGAAGTTGATCTTTGATCAGTAAACTTTGCCTTGAGAACCTCAAGTTTCATGTTTACCATTACAAGTTTTTGCTTGGTGTCCTTGTGGTGCTTGAACTCTACCTTGTAAAAAAAGTACAAGCTTGTCACTTGTTTCTCTAATTTAAACCATGGTCATCCAATAGTTATCATAGCCAAATTTACATATCAGAGATTGGCAAGCTCCATGTATTCTATCATCTTCTCAATCTGCAACTCCTTCATGTGGATCTCCACTTTATTGTAGGCATCTATCCCATCAACAATAGGTTTCCACACCTCTCTTTCTTGCTGGAGTTGATGGAGGGTCTCATTTATTTCACCTTCATCAACTAGATGTGTTTTTCATTAACTTCTTTTTATATACCAACTTGATCTCTAAAGTGATTTTTAACTCTCTTAAATTTGAGAGCCTCTAATTTCTAGGTAAATACTTTGATTATAGTCTATTGGTGAAGAGCACAGACCTCCTCCATGTAGAGGTTTCTATTTTCTGTTACCAATCTCCTCATCTTAGTGTTCACTCTAGCTAGCTGCTCTTACTATTGATGGATGAAAACTACCATTTGATATTTTTATGCATCAACATTTCATAGGCGATGATTCTCTATAGTCAATTGTGCATTTTCTTGGTGGGTTTGATCCAAGGCCTTTTGAATTTTATGCTGATTGACCTTTGCCAAGAATCAATAGAACACCATCATCTTGATCACACCCTCAATCCATTTTAGTCTTGTGTGAAGTCAAGAGCTTCATATTTTGTCAGTGCTAGGTTGAGGAATGTAGGGTCAACAATCTAAGCTTGTAGTTCAGCAACCTCCACAGCCAACCATTCATTTAGCTCTTTGGCTATTTCAAGTTACCCCTTCAAAATAATATTCTTTCTCTTACTTCCTGTAGCTCTAACTAGGTTGCAGTTATGTTTTCTAGAAGGTCAAAGAAATTCAAAATCTATTGCCTAGTTCCCACCAGTCGGTCCAACAATTGTTTATGCTATGTTGTGTTCAACCAGCTATTTACTATCCTTGTAGACATTTGCACATATTTAAGTGTAGATACGTTTGGTATAGACATTGCAAGTGCATTTAGAGTATTAAAAATTCTATCAGCAACCACCTCTACTGTTGTCTCTTTCCCCTGGTGTTGCATCACCAAAACTATTGCCCCTCATCCTCCTCCAAGAACATTGAAAAAGTAGTAGCATTCCTAGAGATTTCTAGGAATTGCTACTATTATGAGAGGGATACCGTTACCTCTAGGATTTGAACTTGTAGGCAACTACATTCTTTGGGCCAAAAAGATTGGTCCACCTTCCTCCATTTGGCTAACTATTCAAGCCACTTCATTCAGGTGACTCATTGCTGGCTAGTACATAGATGGATCACCACAACTCATTCCTACTTGTTTCTCTTGCTCACTCAAGATCCATTCTCAAAATTTGTGTAATCATTGAGAAGTTGCAATGATATTTGACAATATTTGATGAGTGGGTGGTGGAGGTGATGGTGGCTACTCCTCTTCATAGATAACTTTTACAAGGACAGTATCCTTCATCATCTCTATCTAGTTAGCAAATGAAGCATGTCAGACTTTGTTGTTTGTATAGTGGATTATTCCTCCCCTTCGACATAGTTTTCTAATGAGGCATGGAAAGGCAAGTTCCTTCCTTCCATGTTCATTTTTCTTGAAGCACTTTTCTATCTCAAGATAGATTACTTATGGAAGGTTGACAAAGAATCTATTTCTTAGAGTGGCACATGCATGGGTAGAAAAGGTAATGATCTTGTTTGGCCTCACGATTGGATTGAGCTGAAATTCTACAATCTTTTAGTAGATTCTCTCCATTGTTGTGAGTGCACCAAATTCCTTACGATCAACACCATAACACCATTGTATCCATTTTTTCTTGATGCTTGGGTCTACTTGTATTAGAATCTTAGTGAGATTTGCCCTAGTTTGTAGCAACCCAAGTGCCTCTGAAATGGCCTACATCAAGTAGGACACTAAAATGTCCTTGATCTTGACTATTGAATCAGCCTACATGTTATTCTAGAATAAGAATGTCTCTCCCATATACCAATCCTCGCCGGAAGTGATGATGGACCAGATGGGGGAGGTCTTTAATTTATCTTGTACTTCTTGAGGTGCTTGCTCCAAGAAAGAGCTAAAATTCAATTCTTGAAGCATTATTTTTTGAACCTCCTTTGATTTGATTTACTTGAGGTAGGCTTCTATCAAGGTCAAATCAAGGTTTGCTTGTGGCATTGGTGCCTCATCCCTATGGGATTACTCTATCACTATTGCTTGTTCTGGAATTTCATGAACAGATTCCACTTTGGGCTCCTCCCTAAGAGGTCTCACAGCATGGGTTACTACTTGTTCTTCTTGGGCCTATTCTTGGCCCCTTCCTGTTCATGGTCATTTATCCCATGGCTATGATGGTCCTCCTTCCTGTGTGTGGTTCTCCTTTGGTGCAATTTGTAATCACAACACATCCAAGGATTATTGTATATAATGTGTAACTTATGATGTTTTGATACCTCATCTCATTAGTTATTACACTTAGGCTAAGGTTGGACCATGATAGATTGGTTATTTTATTAATTTTTAAGCTCAAAGTATTACCAGAGCTAGTTGGAAGGGTTTAACTTTTGTAATCTAATGTTTTCATGTTGGTTTCTTTGTTAAATCTTTATGGGAGTTAGAAACATTTGGAATATGGGAGTTAGAAATGTTTGGAATATGGGATCCCCCCTAAGAGTTGGAGAATGAGTTCGGTGGAATTCAAGTGGGTTGTAATGATGTTGAACAGGAGAAATGTGATTGGAAGAGTCACATGAAGACAAGGATTACTGAACATAGTACCTATATGGATTTGACTACTTGTAAGGGTATTGTTGCCATGGTGGTGGCATCCCCCATGACTATGATTGTTGTCACTATTGATACTTCTCATATGGTTGTGGTGGAGTTCCACTTAGATAATAAGGTTGTTTTTAGTGGAACTGCCTAGGATTGCCTTGAGGATAAGGTAATCTTCTGGGTATGTACCCTTTTCATAGCCATGGATTCAGAGCATGCATCCCAAACTCCTATAAGTGTGACACAACAAGGAAACATTCCTTAGGATGTTCATAGTGGCATATGTCACACCCACCGTCATCATCTAATTCAGTTTCCACAACTTCTACTATAGTAGCTTTGTTGGTGCCCCTTTGGTAGGCACATTCAGCTTCTTTCTGACTCCTACGATCATGATCACTACTCTACTGTCTTGATTCTTCTATGATTTTTAGAGTAATTTGGAATTTCTTATCCAATGAATCTCATATTTTTTTTACCTTGGCCAAAATTTTAGATATAGATTTTTGGATCAACAATGTCTTTTGTTGCACCACCTTATCAAGAGGTGATTCCTTCTCACTGTCACAAAAGTAGACCTCCATCTTTCTAGTGGAAGGATCCTTGTTATATTCTTCTGAACTTTTGTGTTTCCTCAACTCTTTTTCTTCTTTTGATACCTACTCAATCAGCCTTTGTATCTAATGGGCTCTTAATTTTGATAGCCTTCCTTGGGCATAGATCCTAAGGATCCTTTGTGTTTCTAAGCGAAGCCCATCTATGATGTGGCGAAGTTGTTCCCTTTGAGAGTAACCATGGCTAGGGCATCAGTGTAATAATGAATAATATTTACCCATGGTGGCATCCAAGGGTTCATGTATTTCTTGTTTCCATCCTTGGATTTGCCTTCACAAGTTTGATACTCTAGAGTACATCTAATAGTTATCATTAAATAATTCTAGTATTGTAAGACATAGGCATTGTGAAAGGCTTGTAGATGCATTGGAGGATCTAAATTATATCCCCCTCAAATCTGGGAAAATTGTTCATGTCTAGTTGCTTGATTCAGCTATGTTTCACATGCTTGGTAGGAATTTTGATAGCCTCTACAATTTTTAGCATATTTTGAGTGGGCAACATAAGTTCATTATCATGATGTTGATGATGCCTATGATGTCCTCTACCACCCCTTCATTCATGGCAGTCTCTATGATTATCATTATTGTCTTGTCACTTACGATTCTTTTTAGATTTAGAGGAAGAAGCTAATTTAGATGAAGAGGGAGGAGGATTGCCACCACCATGGTATTTGCCACATCCTCTTTGTTTGTCATGATCATGATTATTAGAGTGATCGTTATTATGCTTGTTTGAGTTCTTGCTTCGAATCCCTTTCATAGAGCTCCCATGACCATGGGACTCATTGTTATTGGAACCTAGATTATTGATTAATGATTTAGGATTTGGGTTCAACTCCTATTCACTAGAGTTAAGAGGTGGAAAGATTTCATGTTGAGAACTCTTAGAAAGAGGTTCATCATCATCCTTTTGATTTAGCAGGAACAAGGGATTAGTGAAATGTTTTCCCTTCATGGCTTCATGATGATTTTCCTATTGTTGATCTCATTTGCATTGTGTCTTAGTAGGATGATAGTCCTAGAAGTCATGATCTTCCATAATGTACTATCTGTGAAGCTCCTCGATGTCCAACCTTGTAAGAGTTTGGAGTAGCATCTTGGAAATAGACTAGTTAGGTGGTAATACAATGTTCCCCTCCATGTCTCACCACCACATTTGTTGATCTTGATGGAGGACGTAAATGAAATTTCATACAAACTCATTAGGATGAGTGTACATCACTCTACATTCTTATGGTACTATTGACTTAGAATCATATCGCCTATGAGAAGAAGAAGATATTTTTGTTAGAAATAGTTTCTCAGTGTGTTTGTAGTATAGTCTTGATTAATTATTATGATTTAAATTTATTGGATTTGTTTCAATGATGTTGAGTAATTTTTACTAATCCTAGATTGATAGTACATGGTACTGATTAAGAATCCCTCACAATGGCACTAGTGATGAGTAGTAAGGTACCCCTACATCTAATCATATGAATCACTAAGGTGTTCACACATGATCCAATCGAATTCCATGGATTTCTAGTGTTCACGTACATAGGATTCAATCTAGAAGGTGAATATAATCATGGAATGATCATTTTCTTTCCAACTACATTTGTGAGGCTTAGTTGTATGGTTAAGTGTAATTGAGGCACATGATTTTTATTATTTTATATTTTATTTGCCTAAGGTTGGTAATAGATCAAGAATAAATTGATTAACTAATTCAACTAATTTAATTGCTAATTAATAACTAACTATCCTAACATAAGCATCTGGTCCCACTTTCCATACACATTTTGAACATGTACAACACTATTGGGTGACCAAGTGTTAAGTGCTATTGGGATTACCAAGTTTTATATGTATGCTCGAAGTGGTCATACTTATGTGTGCTAGTCTATTTAGCTTAATTAATTACTTAGATTCTTAATCATTTTAGCTTAATTAATTTCTTAATTAATGAAAACAATAAATGCATAAATAAATCATTAAGCTAGTCCAAGTGCTACAAGGTTTATCAAAAAGCTCATCTTTATTGTCGTACATACTACAGTGCTCAAGTACAATGATGCTCAAATAAAGATTTGTACACTCTGTGACTCCTGCTACAAGCACTTAGAAAATTATTCTATCTCTTATGGAAACAAACTAGAAGAATTCTGCTAGCAACTAAAATTCTCACTCCCCATTAACACAGCTAAGATGTTATATTTATAGACCTACTAGGGTGCCATGTTGATGGGTACACGTCAATGTGGGAAACCTTATGTTGATGGGATCCCATTGATGGGGTCATGTTGATAGCATTCCATCAACGTAGTTAGCCAAAGAAACTTCATCAAATATGTAGCATTATTAAAATATGCTGAGCCATACATTGAATTCATGGTCTAATACATATAGATCAAATATCATATATATGCCAAAACATAAAAGACTAATGGTGACAAAAAATTCCATTTAAATATAAATTAGCAACAAACATCAAGTGATATCCTTGCCTCATCTAGCCCTAGTGAATTGTAAATAAGAGAGGCATATTAGTATACATTGAGTGAGAAATGTTGGCACCTCCTCCAACTAATTCAAGGGTAGGTCTCATGATGACTAGGTGAGGACATGCTAGCCTACAAACATGTTGATATACATGAACAATCTAAACAATCAAGAGCATATATCAAACATTGATCCAAACATCAAAGAAATCTAACCAAACTCAATTACTGACTCAACTCATCAACCTACAAGCAAGGAGACTAGCATACATCATACTTAGTTTTAAATATATAAATTTTTGCATGTGTATTTTTTTCAAATTTCCAAACCAAATGCCAAATTATCATGTGCATGAATTTATTATTAGTCTCAAATCAAATTGTTAATGCTAGAGGCACCACCTAGGACTTACTTGTAATGTTCTAAAGGCATAAGTAAAAAGGAATAATGAGCTATGGATCATCCTCTCATGTCGGATGAGGTCTAAAATAAAAGCCACACTAATGCATCCCTATTGGGCCTAAATACCAAACATCTTTAGGGAGTCCATCTCCAGCTAGCCATACAACTTAGTGCTACCTTCTAACAATCAACATTCATACAAGTATCCAAATAAGACAAACTAAAAGTTAATGGTGGAGGGGAACAAACAATATTCAACTAGTCCAAACTATCTAAAACATTCAACAATGTACTTCAAATTGAAATCGATATGTCAACATAGCTTAAGTCTAACAAACTAAGTCAAATAATGTTGAAAGATGATGAACTATAAAAAATTGACCTCCAACAAAAAGAAGGAATTGTGAACAATAAAATTAGAATACCACAACCTCACCACAAATCATGATGGTTAATTATGACCTAACCATGACTCATGATGTTTATAGAATATTGACCAATATAAACAATGATAAAAAATACTCAACCATGATCTATGGTGGACAAACCACAACCTAAACATGATTTGTGATCCACTAGCATTCATAAAGAATTAGACAAGGTGGTAAAAAGGGCAAAGGAAAGACATACTATAATCTCATTATGCCTCACGCTGATAGACCATGACTCATGGTTGATAGAAAATATTTCAAAATAATGTAGAACAATAAGGAATACTTAACCAAGCCTCATGGTAGCCGATCATGACCAAATCATAACTTGTGATATTATAGGTGTAGAGAAACAAAGACTTGGAAATGCATAGGACTACTAAAGGTTAACCATGATCCCATCATAACTAATAGTGGATGATCATGACTCATGATCAACATCGATAGTTATACCATAACTTGTAGTTTTTGTATGGATTTTAAAAAAAGAGAGTCAAAACAACAAAAAATACTAGAAATTAAAAAATTAATAAGGGATACTAGGGGCATAGAGAACAAGGTCCAAAAAGAATAATTGGCTTAGCAACCTAAGAAAAAAAAGCCACAAGATCATGGTACAGTGCAAAGATCCAAACCCTTAAAAAATATCATAAAAACTCATAAGGAAATAAAGACTTGGAATCTCATGAAATGGTTAGAACCTAATAGAATTTATGTTAAGATAAATGTAATGGCAACACACACTAGATGAATGAGTAATATTCGTGGTCCAAAATAGTTGGTAATTTAATTCTCATAAAATCCTTGAAGCCTAAAATTAATGAAATAAAAAAATTATAGTTGAAGATATAATGAATTATAGAACCAAAAATCATACATTAATATTTGTGCAAAACAAAATCCAAATCCCAATTAAAATTCACACAAATTTTCATACATTAAATGTTACCAAAATCTTGCTAACTATGCACAAAATCATAACTCTAAATGAATAAGAAAAAAGTGTCAAGACTAATGTGGAAAAATCAAAGCACATATCCAAAATAGCACACAAAACTCATGTTAAAATTTTGTGACATTAATCACTAGGTTTGAGATATAATGGAAATGATTTAATGACCATTGAAATTGAAATAAAAATAAGCCATGAGATATAAGAAATTCATGATGTTATATGAATAAAATATAAAAACATAAATAGAAAAGTAATAGAGAAAAATAAAGTAACAAAATATCTTTATCATAGAATATATACTGAGCTATACATTGTTGTACATACTAAGAAGACCAAGTTCATTACTTATATAGTTATAATAGAATAGTCATGTATGGTGAATGAATAGACACAATGAATATTTATTATTAGTTAAGAGAATTGATTATACATAACTAAATTGAATATAATACAAACCACTATAGATGGTATTGTACACTATGATAATATATACAGAAGATTATATCATGACTAAATATAGATACCAACTAGCATGTTAAGCTTACTAGAATATACCAAATCTTCAATACCATCCCTCAAGCTTAATATGGACTTAAAATTTAATTTTGGTTTGCTATTTGTAATCAAATCCATGACTATAGATGAATGAAGTGTAAAAATCACCATATCATGACTAATCTTCATAAAACTACAAAAATTAAAGATTAACACAAATCCCAAAAATTATTAATTGAATCTCTAGCTAGTAAAGCTAATAAAAATTAATAAATATGATGGTGAGAAGTATTTATTTTCTAACTAGATGTTGCAACTCATTTTGGTTATTATTAAATAATTTTAGAAATCCAAGGAAAATGACTATAGATCTTAGGGGTGATTATATCTTTCAAAATATATTACAACATAATCAAAGTGTAAACCATAGAAAAGAAACATATGTTATCATGGTTAATTTAGACTTAAATCACTTTACTATCTAACAAAATAGGCTAAAAATAGAATTAATATAAATAAGGAGATAAGTAAGAATCATCAGTTAATAAAGGAGTATATATTTGTACTCATAATATTATCAAAAATATTTTTTGATGATTTTAGATATGACTCCATAGTTGAGTTTGTTACTATGGGTTCTTCTAGAACCACTGGAACATTTGAAGGTGATAGTGGAACATCCTAAGCTAGCCTTTTATTCTTAGGTTTAGGAAGCTTTTTCTATACCTTTGCTAGAACTTCTCTAAAGGTAGCTAAAAGTGATGATGTCATTATGGTGGACTTAGACTATAGGTCATAACCTTTGCTTGAAGCTAATTTCAACAATTTTTTTAATGCTTTATAAAGCTATCAATAATAACTTTTTCCTATATTTAGTTCATTATATTCTTTAGCTTCCTTCTCTTAATGTTAAAGGTCTATGATAGTTCATTTTGTTGCACATTAAGATCATTCACATAGTTTTAGAGATACCCAATCTCCTCTTGAAGTTCAAAGTTTTTATTGTGCATTATCAATTGGTCATCCTCTAACTTCATGTTTCAGACCTTTAATTTCTTCAATTTTCTTGCAAGTCTTGCATCAATGTTAAAACTCATAGCCTCCCTTGTTTATTTGATTATAACTATTTCTTATGCATATTTATTTACTAGCATTAATACACCCTCAAAATCTACCTTGTACTTCAAAAAGGCTTTAGCATACTTATCTTTTTCTTATAGGCAGATCTTAGGTCTTTATTCAATGTCTAAGTTTGTACCAAAGCTACTTCAAATACTACTTTATTATTCCTCATCATTGCATTGTAGGCTTCAATCCTAAAGTGGTGTTCCACTATGTAATTTATATACATTAAATCATACACAAATCATTACTCAACATGATGACATTTATCTTTGGGAGCCATATAAGATCATTATTCACGATGCCTCTAATTATTGGTGAAAACTGATATACATTTAGACTTTTAAGCTCTTTCTAGGTGGCCTTATTATATAATGTTTCCTCCATTGGAATCTTCTCTACTAATTCTTTGAAAAAGATAATGGTTGACTCCAGATATACAACCTTGTTTTCAAAGCAATGATGTTGCAATACCACATGCACCATGGATGGTAACAAGTAGTTTGATTCCATCTTATCACACCTCTTGAATTGCACATCAATAGGCTACTTTATTTTTGGAATGTTTGTGGTTGTTTGCTTGAGCTTGGAGAAGGATTTAAAAAACAACTGTGAAACCAACTTATTATTCTTACTCTTAACCACCACAATGACATTCATAATACTAAAGTTATTGAATACCTTAATAAAGATACAAAGAAGATAGTCATATGAGAAGTGAGGAGAAAACATAATATACTATGATAATGCCTAACTCTTTATCTCCATCTTCAAAATTGAGAACTAGTGCACATAGATTTCTTCTATCACCATGACATAAAGCAAACTCAACAAAGGTCAAGAGATCACATATTTCTTGTGTTTGATGATAACACAATAAGTAATGATATATGCCAAACCAGAGTATGGTATCTTTAGTTATAAGATTAAAATTATCATGGGGTAATACTATAGGCTTTTCTCCACTCATCCTCATTAACAAAATACTCTAGTAATTAATGTCTAGGAAAAATTACCTCTTTTAAGGTATAATCTATCTTCTTCTTCAAAAAATAAAATCATAGATATCCTTTCTAGAGTATGAAAAATAGAGAAAAACTAGGTCTTTTATAGAATTTAAAATTTAGAAAATGTTATGGACATCTATTTCAATTTTTCATGCATGGTTCCCCTTCCTTTAAATTAATTAAAAACCTAAAAATGCAAACTATTTCAATGACAAAAAGAAAAAATTATGAACTACTTTGTTCTTTATAATTTTGATAGAAAACCATGAGATTTTTATTAAAAATTAGAAAATGATATTTATAAGATAAAAAAAAGAGAAATGTAAGCTAAAATACAAGCTATTGAATAACAAAATTGTTGTTACTTTGTGCATTCTCTCTCTATGGTTTTCATGATTTATTTGCAATGTGAAAAATAAAAGTCAATGGTTTACTTTTATACTTATCATTACATTTAATGCACTTAACTACTACTATACTATGAGCACTTCATGATGGCAATTTGAAAGTCATCAAAACCTTATGCTATGATACCATATTGAATTTTTATGATATTAATCACAAGGTTCGAGATATAATAAAAACAATTTAAGAACTATTGAGATTAAAATAAACATGCGCTATGAGATAGAAAAAATTCACAATGTTATATGCATCAAACCTAAAAATATAAACAAAAAAGGTAATAGAGAAAAATATAATAATCAAATATCTTTTTCATAGGATATATACTAAGCTGTACATTGTATTGTATATTGTTGATTTTGTACTATACGTATTGAGAAGACCAAGTTCATCACTTATATAGTCATAATGAAATAATCATGTTTAGTAAATGAATAGGCATAATGAATAGTTATTATTAGTTAAGAGAATTAATTATACATAACTAAATTGAATATAATAGAGGCCACCATAGACAGTGTATATATAAGATCATGGTGTGACTAAAGATAGACAACAACTTGCATGTTAAACTTTCTAGAACATACCAAATCTTCAACAACTTAGCCATGAACTCTTATGATGTCATGCATACAAACTAGGAAAGCTCCATGCACCATCACAATCCTTTAATCTGATAGTACTTTCATATCCAATAAATTAAATGCCAAAGTTCTTAATTAAATAGAGTGTGGGGTTTTTATGGAAAATTACCTAGAAAATCCATCGTAACACAACTAGCTAATTTTCTAATATCTAAGACATCTCAAAAGAAATCTATCATATAAATCTCATGTAATATACATAACCTCCCACAAATCCAAAAAGCATGTCAAAAAAATAAGATAAGGAAACAACACATACCTCATAAATTTAATTAATAAAATAAAACATCATGCTTCCCTAAAAAATCAACCATGCCATTACATTCTTATGCCATGTCCATACCATAGCGTCCATGAGAATATGCTAAAGCTCATTAATGAGTGGTGAGGTAGCCCCTACACCCAACCATATGAATCGCAATCATTCATGCACAATCCAGTCGAATTCCATGGATGGGACTAGTTGTGGCATCTAGATCATTATGCCTTGATTTCAGTTCACTATCTTCCCACTTGGACTAGTGGTAGGTTTGTCATGTATGGTTTAGTCTAGAGTGAGGCATATGATAATTGATGTTATTTCGGTCTTATGTTACTCCTAACGATAATAGAGAAATCAATTACTTAATCTAATTAACAACATAAAGTAAAGTATAAACTAGCCTATGGGTGATGAGTGTCCATTCCTAGCTTGCCGTACATGTCATGAACCCATATACCCACTATTGGGATTACCAAGTGGTATGCTATTGGGTGAACCAAGCAATAACGCTATTGGGATTACCAAGTGAATATGTGTTTACACTCGAAATTGGTCACACTCGTTCCTCCAATTCATTAACATGCATGGAAACATAAATATTAACTAAGTACATGGAATATAAATTGCATTAAAAGTAAATTTAATCTAAGTCAAAGTACTATAATGAATAAGAATCAATCTCGACCTTATTGCCATTCATGGAATATATCCATGTACATTGCCACTCGAATAAGACATTGTACAACTAACTCAGATCCACATTGTGGCCACTCACTGACTATTCTCTAAGACTATGGAATAAAACTATAAGAGCTTAGCTGCTCTAAGAATTGCATAAACATGGATGTGAGCATGTATTTATAGATTTTATTGCTAGGCTGCATTGACGGGGCCTAGTTATCGAGGCCTTATTATCAGAGCCTTGTTGTCGGGGCCTTGTTATTGGGGCCTTGTTATTGAAGCCTTGATATCAGAGACAAGATATTGGAGTCAACCAAAAATTTGAATTTTTATTAGGTAACCTAACCAACTAATGATTCATCATACCCCCACGAATGAATAAAAACTGATCCTTGAGTTAACAGGAAAGGAACAAGCTTTCTTTACAAAATTGAGAAGGTATGGAATTATTGATTGATGCTAACTACCGACTGACTCTAAGTGATGCATTAAAAAATTTTATTAGGGTAGATGTATACAAAATGATAGAGTGGCAAAAATATTGGATAGACTTTGAAGATTACAAAATTGGCAGATGTATACACCATGAGTTCACAACCACCTTAAAGAACAATCATCACTCCAAAAAGAGAAGAAAAGAGAATAATGAAGGAAGGTCCTTAGTTAGAGGGGCACCTTCAGGCATGGGTAACATGTCTTTTTAGCCCCATAACTAGTGATTTTAGCCCATTATTGTGTCTAAGGGGTGTGCTTTGAATTTCCATTATTTTTCCCCTTTTTTTCTTTTATTTTCTTTTTTTATATTTTATTTATTATTATTATTATTATTTTTGAAATGGGAACCACACCATGCAAAGAAAAAGCTTCCTTTTTATTGGTTGATGGAGGAGTGATGATACATTCCAAGAGAAGTCATAAAACACATGAAGGAGGACAAGACAAAAGCCCAACAAGTCCACTTGAGGTCACACCCTCACCATTCCCACTTGGTCATTCCGTCTTTCTTCAAGGTACAATGATCATTGATTAATTTTAGTTTCATGAATGAAGAACAAAATTGCTTCCATGAAAAAGACCTTTTATTTAGATAATTGGAGGGATGGATGACGTGCTCTCACTGCTTTACACAATTACTTACCTAATCATCTTGATAGCATAGAACAAAAAGACAACACATAGCATTGATTTTTGCATCATGACTTGGCAATATTATTAATGGAAATATAAAAAACATTCATAAAACATAAAGGAAATGACTCAAGAAAAGAGAAAAATATTAAGAAATGGAAAACATATTAAGAATCACAAAATTTTGGAAGAAATAAGAAAATGATAAGAAATTGTAAAAATAAAAATGTAAAAAACACTTATTAGTTCTAGAACCAAGATGGAGCATCTCCCTCATGACTAATCTTATGGCTACACATTTGGGAGATGGATTGCAAAATTCCCTAGTTATACACCATTGGTTTTCCATCTATCACTATTACTAATTTAAGTAAGCATGTGGTAGCACATCTATCATTGGTGGTAGTCTCATTTGAATCATTTGAAGATGTATCTTCATTTGGACTTGAAGGTATTTTCATTTTTGGGGGTTTGGATGTGTTTGCTTCTTCTTCTTGATTTTCTATTTTAAATCCCGAGTCTATATGTTTAATATCCACTTCTAATGTATACTCAAAGTGTAAGATATCTATGTCTAAGTCCTCTGTTTGGTCCATTTTCTTATATCTAGAACTAATAAGTAGGTCAATTGCCTCCATGCATCTTTGAAATAATTTTATATTCTCATTTTCAAGCCACTAGGTGTCTTTTGGTTTAGTGGCTACTATCTAGATTGGTTTTTGCTCACATACTTGCTTCTGAACTTTGTTTTAGGTTGTGTTAATATTTTGAATTTTTAGCCCACAACTACACCCTTTACTATTAGTAGTGATGCATGGATTCTTTTATCTCTCCATAGTGCTAGATTCATCACTTATGTTAGGTGTTGGAGTAATGATGGATGTTGGCCATTGCATAGGATTAGAGGACATTGGTTGTGGAAGGAAGGGTGTTGCACTTGATTGGCATTGTGCTAGTTTGGATGAGTTAGTAGGTCCAAAAGTGTTGTGCTTATGCATGGGAACCATCCTAAAGAAAGGGCATTTTCGAGATTGTGGTGGAGATCTACTGGCATTATCATTTCTATGCATGTTCACAAGACAAGTGACATTATCTCATTGATGTCATGGTGTTGAACCTTCCTGTGTTGCTAGTGGTGACATATGGTGGAGGGAAGTATGAGAATATTGAGGATATGATGAATGATGAGAGGTGTGAGATGGTGATCCTTTAGAATATGTCATGCTACGATGATATTCAGGAGAGTGGTAGTAGCAATTTGAAGTAGAGGATGTAGAACTAGTTGGAAAAACAAGTTGTTGAACATAATATCTATACGATTTTGGCTGGTAGCAATGGTAAGGATGGCTTAGTGATGGATTCCCCCATGATTGTGAGTTATTCCACTACATTGGATCATAGTGTTGAGGTTGGTAAGAAGACCCACTATGATCGTACGATTAGGTGTAGAACTATCTATAATTACCTTGTGAGAAAGGTAATTTTCTAGGCATCTACTTTTGTACAAACTTGGGATTCAAAGTAAAATCCCAATACTCATGTAGATGTAACATGATTGGGAAATAGCCCTTTGGATGATTGTGTAGGTAGATGTCATGTCCATCATCTTCTTGTGTGGTTGAGTCTATAGCCTCTTCTTCTATAGCCATTTTCCCTATTTGTCGATAAGTGTTCCTAGCTATTTCTTGGTTCTTCTTCCTCTATTTATTGTGATCACCTAATTCATTTTGTGTTACCTTTTGCTCTATAGTTTCTAAAAAAGTTGTAGCTTTTTCATTTATCCACTCTAACATCCTATCTAGCCTTTCCTGGAGTTCATTAAGAGATTGTTGCAGTGGCAAGGTTTGTTGTGAAATCACCTCATCGAGAGTTGTCTCTTTTTCCTCATCATAGATATGGATCCTCTTCTTTTAAAGAGTTGGGTCCTAGTGATATTTCTCAACATTCTCTCATTTACATAACTCTTATTGTTCTTTTGCCACCTACTTGATTAGCCTTTGTATTTGATGGGCTTTTAGTTCGTATAATCGACCTTGGGCATACATCCCAAGGGTCTCCCTAGTTTCACTATGAAAGCCATTTATGATGTGGAAAAGTTGCTCTTTTTGAGAGAAACCATGGTTGGGACATCTATGTAGTAGCAAATAGTATCTATCCAAGGCCACATCCAAGGGTTCATGATTTTCTTTCTTCCATCCTTGGATTTGTTTTCTTAGGTTGGACGCTCTTGCATAGGTTTGGCATTTTTTGTTGAAAAGTTCTAGCATTGTGGACCACTAGTGGATGAAACTTGGTTCCAATGATCTATACCAACTTTTAGCTTTATCTATTAGTGTCCTAGGGAAGAGCTTAAGCTTTTACCACTTATTTTCAATATTTTGCAAGGCATAGGCATCATGGAAGGCTTGTAGGTGATGTTGTGGATCAAAATCATAGCCTCCCACAAATTTAGGGATATTATTCATATCAAGCCTTTTTATGCAACTATGGGGTATCTTAACTGCCTATGTGATATGCATTAGGCTCTTAGTGGAAAACAAGGGTTCACTGTCATCAAACGTGTTGTGGTGAAATTTTGTATTTCTATTTGTCTGATTATGACAATTTTGTTTATGTTCAGTTTGATGTATCTGATTTTGCCCTTGGGTTCGATTTCTATTCTTATTTTGCCCTTGGAGCTTGATCTCTATACCTACCTTTATCATTGTTAGAACTAGATGTTGAAGAGGAAGAGGAAGATGAGGAATTGGGAGAGTCACCAAGGCTTCTATAGTGTTCCTCATGGTCCCTTGATTTATCTTTTCTAGGTTTTGAGGAGGTCCTAGGCCTTGAGGCCCCCCCTAGTCTAGGACTTACTTCATCTTCTCTAGGATTTTTTGCCTTAGGTGTATGTAGTCCTTAAGTGTAGTCAAGGTGGTCATGAACATATGAAACCCTTGCATGAGGTTGGTCACTCCAATTTTCTTCAGTATATATCTCATTGGTTCTCAAATGAATGTTCTCTTCATATGATGCATTATAACTTCCTTGTGAAGAAAACATTGTTGTTGGTGTATGATGTCCGGTGACTTAGTATTTTCCCAAAGATAGTTTGTTAATGTGTTTATAGTGATCATGTATGATATAACTCATCTAGATAACTAACACCATTCCTAGCAATGGTGCCAATGATGAGTGACAAGGTACCCCCTATGCCCAACCATACAAATCACAAGCGTTTAAGCATGATCTGGTTGAATTCCATGGATGGGACTAGTTGTGGCATCTAGATTGTTATGCCTTGATCACAGTTTGCTATCTTCCCACTTGGACTAGTGGTAGCTTTGTCATGTATGGTTTATTCTAGAGTGAGGCATATGATAATTGATGTTGTTTCGACCTTATGTTACTCCTAATGATAATAGAGAAATCAATTACTTAATCTAATTAACAACATAAAGTAAAGTCTAAACTAGCCTACGGGCAATGAGTGTCCATTCCTAGCTTGCTGTACATGTCCTAAACCCATGTGTCCACAACTGGGATTACCAAGCGGTATGCTACTAGGTGAACCAAGCAATAATGTTGCTGGGATTACCAAGCAAATACGTTTTTACGCTTGAAACTTGTCGTGCTCATTTTGGCAAGTCATTAACATGCATGGAAATGTAAATATTAACTAAGTACATGGAATATAAATTGCATTAAAAGTAAATTTAATCTAAATCAAAGTACTACAATGAATAAGAATCAATCTCGATCTTATTGTCATTCATGGAATGAGTCCACATACATTGCCACTCGAATAAGACACTGTACAACTAACTCAGATCCACACTACAAGCACTCAATGACTATTCTCTAAGACTACAAAATAAAAATACAAGAGTTTAGTGTAACGACAGAAAACGTCGGTCGCTGGAAATACCGAGCAAAGTTTCGTGTACACAGTTCCAACCTCGGATCCATGCGAGGGCCATGCTGGAGAAGACGAATCCGAGGTGCCTTGAATGGTCTTGTCGATCAGACAAGGACTTTCTTTATCAGTAAAATTTTGTAATAATCAGATGGCAAAATGGCGATTTGAATGAGGAGATATAATATCGTTAATCTCGAAGGTAATTGAAAGCGATGTAAACGATTCAAAGCGATTGCAAGATTTATATAGATAGGATGCAAGAAATTGGATTTAGAGAATGTGCAATCTCGAGATCTGGAATTTAACTTATAAACAAAGTATGTTGGATATGATGATTATAGGTGGACTTAGGTTTAGACGAAGCATGTACCAACAACAAGAAAACTATTTAAAGATAAAACAAGCAAAGCTTGATCTACCTTGTTCTAGCCAATCTGGATACAAGGGAGTCAGACCTAAAGCAGAATATCCATTAATTAGCTATTTCTAACCAAAGATTCTTGCCAATCACCATCGATGTTCTTACAATCGCTAATCCTCTTTTGCTCTCTTGTCAATCCTTGCCAAAAGTTATCGACAATTGCCAATGAAAGAGAATTGCTCACGGAGAAAATTTTGCCAATCGAGAAAGAAATTTTTCCAACCTTTTGATCCTTGTCAACTAGAGTATTTATAAGGTTAGGGTCAAGAGAAAAATGTGGTTTAGATGACGTGTGTCCTGAACCTACAAAATTTCGTTGACTTAATGTGTTTGTGTTTGAAGCTCGCGGTGCTACGCTGCATTACACTCTGAAGTGTAATGTGTCGTAATCTACTTTTTCTAGAGCTTTGGCAATGAACTGTTCTATGGTTATGCTGTAATACGCTAGAGAGTGTATTGTGACATATGAATTGCTGATGCTTGAATTGTGTTATCTTTGTTGTTACTTGTATTATGTTGTGTCATGATACATTACGTAGCATAGCGTAATTCAGCATAAGATAGCGAACCTGCAAAATATTTGAGTGTTGTAGCCGTGCTTCCCTTGTTTCTGTTCAGTTTTTCTGGGGTTTATTATGGTACACTGCGTAATGTAGCATAATAGGCCCGTAGCCGAAAAAGGAAGACTTGCTGAAATGTGCGACATGCTGCAAATCTTTGTTTGAACCTTGAGATTTCGTTGGACCATCGAGATCTCGAATTTTGCTATCTCCATTATTGCGATTAGATGGACTGTCTTCTTGCATTACGCTACGTAAAGATACATTACGCTGTGATGCGTAACATGGTGTAATATGCTAAAAATTAAGATTTTTGAAACATAGCCAATTCGCGAAGCTAAAGGCTTGCCATTGTGCACCACTTGTATTGTTCTGTCCTCTGGAGTCTATTACGCTACGCTGCATAGTGTAGCATAACAGATCTTTAGCTGAAAAGGGAACTTGCTGAGTTGCAACTTGTCATAAATCCTTGTGTAAGTCGCAAGATTTTGCTGAATTGTTGAGGCCTCGAAATTTTCACAGTGTTTCAATGGCCCCTCTTTTTTGACGTTTAGAGGGCTTTCCCGAAAGATGTCGAAAAATAATACGAAACACCAGAGAGGTAAAGACACCAACAATGTCCATTAGCAATTGCTTAGATGTCGCTCTGTCAAACTTAAAAGTGCAAAGGAGGGGGGAGGAGAATAGGAGGGATCTTAAAGAAGTGAAAGGAGGGAGGTTCGGGGAAGACTCAAGCATGTAAACAGGAAACTTTCACAAACAAGTTTTTAGGCGTCCTTTTGCGGGTGTATTTGTGAGAGGTTACGCTGCCATACTGCATATGAAGGGCTTGCATGGGCAAGTTGTGTTATACCTATATGGCCTAGATGAGTTTTTTTACATCCATGTTGCCTAGCTTTACCCATTTTTTTGAGAGTGCAACTTACATTCCACGAGGCGAGTTATGTTACGCTAGTTCATGGACATGATGATGCGAAAGAATTGATTATATGTTCACATTCTGTATAGACAAAGAAGAGGGTAAAGGCGGTTGTAAGGACAAGGGAAGGAGAAGGTGAAGTAAGGTGTCTCATGGAGGGAGAGGTAGGGTTTGCACTCCCAAGTAGTCAGGCTAGTCTAAGCAGCCATCTCAGAACGCTGTGACACCTCATCTCCTAGTGAATGCATTCTCGATCAACACCGTCGTAGCAAGTAACTTGCAAAACATAACAAAGAACAAATAGCAAAAGCAATCTTCCTAATTGCTAGGGAGGCTGTTGAAACAAGTGCCATCCGAAGAAAAAAGGAGAGCGTAGGTCACAAAAAAGGGATTGTAGCAAGGAGCAAGGATCCCTATGTTGATGCCATGGTTCATGAAGTCGCCATCGACAGCCAGATTCATCTTGCTCAAACAACTGGGCAAAGAACCAGGCAGATGAATCTACTAAGCCAGAGTCTGGTGGTAGTGATGGGTGGAGGCTACCGAGACTATGGATGACCATAGTTTTTTCAGGGCCCCAAGCGGCGAAGTTGATCCCAAGAGCTACAACTACAGAGTGGCTATCATAGCAACATCTTCGAGGGGTTAGTAGTATGCCCTTCAGCATATTCGAGGAATCAGTAGGATGCTAGTGGGGTAGCGACGTTGCGTCTGTTCCAATGCCTTACTCATTCCATCTGGTAGGGATGCAGTGCAAGAGTGATCACACTCGCTTGCTTCATGGATTATCTATTGACGGATTCTAGTTTTGAGTCTTGGTTGATCGTTGTTGCTATTTTTAAGTCTCAGCAGGCCGTGGTCCCGGTTTAATGTTTGGGCAGACTAGAACCTGATAGTTTTACATCGTAGCGGATGGTGGAAGAGCTAGTTTATGGTCCCAGCAGACCATGCTATGGGTGTCAATTTTATGTCATGACCCAAGGACAAGTCTATGCTAGTTTAGCATCTCAGCAAACGTATGCTTACCTTGCTAGTTTCATGTCATGGCGGACGGTCGGAAACTTTGCCAGTTTAGCATCGTGGCGGATGCATGCAAGAAATGCCAGTTTTATGTTGTAGCAGACGTGTACAACATTACCAGTTTTACGTCATAGCAGACATTTGTTACCTTGTGTTTGAGCTGAATCAACGTTTAGATGTAGTACCGCTTCAGATACATATGATTCATTGGATTAGGATGTTTGTTACTGTTGATGTCTGCTAGCCTAAATGCTATGTTGTTGTATGCATTGATAACAAGGAAAGGGCCTTCCCAACTTGCAAAGAATTTGCCCGCTAGTTCACGAATAGCTTTGAGAACCAAGTCTCCTTTCTTGATTAGTCATTGATGCAAGTTGTGATGATGCTTTTGTTTCTGCCTGTCTTGATACCTTTTGATAGTGTCAAGCGTCTAGATGCGTTTCTCCTCTACTAAGTCTAAATTCACCTCTACTAAGTCTAAATTCATGATCCTGGACTCATTGTGTTGATTCTCATTTATAACCATGGAGAGAACCATCTGTAGTGAAGGAATTTGTAGTTCCAGGGGTAGCACTGCTTCAGATCCATAGACTAGGCTGTAGGATGTCCTATTGGTAGCTGTTCTGCATGTCCTACGATAGGCCCATAGCACGTAGAGGATTTTTTCATGCCATCACTTTTTGTTACTACTGAGCATCTTCTTAAGTAGATTGATAACCACCTTGTTTGTTGCTTCTGCTTGAACATTTGCTTGCAGGTAATAGGGTGAGGAAAATGATTGCTTGATACCAAGGTTATTGCAAAAAAATTTGGTTTTGGTACTACTAAATTGTGGTCCATTGTCAGTCACAATAGTCATAGGAAGCCCAAATCTGGTTACTATATTGTCTAAGATAAAATGACAAACTTGTTGAGATGTAATCGTTCATAGGGGAATAGCCTCGACCCACTTTGTGAAGTACTCGATGGCGGTGATAATGAAGCTATGTCCTGCGGAAGACCTAGGTGTGATGGGGCCTATGATGTCTAGTCCCCATTGTTGGAATGGCCAAGTGATCTGTGTAGTATGTAATTCTGTCAGTGACACGTGTATTAGATTTGTGTAATGTTGGCATGTATCACGTCTTAACCTTGGTCAGGCAGTCTCGTTCCATGTACGGCCAGTAATACCCTAAGTGTCTGATTTTAGCGGCCATGGCTCGTGGGGCTATATGTCCCTGACATAGTCCTTCATGGAATTCACTAACTATTCATTGAACTTGGTCATTATTAACGCAGGTTAGCAATACTTCATCAAAAAGTGTCTACAGAGAGTACTGTCTCCAATGATGACATATTTCTGGGCACGCTTGCGGATTGCATTTTTTTGTGCGGGTGTTAGCTCATGCAGTGGTTCACTATGCAGAAAGTAGGCTTTAATGTTAGCATACCATTCTGGCGTTCCACCTGTACTTAGAGAAGAAATTTTCTTCGCTTGAATGATAGGCTCTGTACATTCCATCATTAAAGCGGGCCAAGTGGCATACAAATGTGGTAGCACGTTTAAGGCCAGTGTGGCTAGTGCATCGGCTATAGTGTTTTCGTTATGCAGAACGTGTTGGGCATCAGTTGTCATGAATTATTTTAGGAGATCTTTAGCCATATCATAATAGGGCTGCAGATGCATAGCTGACCCCTGTGATTTGATTGATGATGAGCATCGAATTACCTCAGATTGCCAGGTGTTGAACTTTGAGTTTCCTGGCTATTAACAATTCCCTGAGGAGCCCCTCATACTCTACCACATTGTTTGTACAAGGGAAAGCCAGGCAGTAAGCCAATGGATGAACATCCTTAGGGGAGAGCATAATAATAGCAGCAGTGCTGCCTCCTCTAGTAGTCAAAGCTTTATCAAAGTATAACGTTGCTTCGAGGCTTGTTGATATAGGGCTTAAACTATGTATCTATTCATCAGGAAACTCAGGCTCTATCGTGGCTTGATTGTTAACCGGTGATGTTGTAAGCTGGTCGGCTATCACTTGGCCTTTCATGGAAGATTGGCTAACGTAGTGCAAGTCGAATTCTATTGTGATGGCTTTCCAATGGGCTATCCTACTATTTTCGTACAAATTGTTTGTGATGGCCTGCAGAATGTTGTTTTTATAGATTATATTGACCTAGCTATGGAAAAGATAGTGCCTACATTTCTTGAGTGCAAACACCAATGCTAAATAGTTATGCTCTACTTCATTGTACCGTGTTTCGTATGCAAATAGAGCATGACTTAGGTAGTAGATAGGAACTTTTAACCCATCATTCCTTCTCTGGCACAACAATGTAGCTATAGACACCTCTGAGCTCACTAGGTATATGTAGAAAGGTTGATCCCTTTGTGGGGGGAAAACCGTTGGCAAATGTAACAACTCTTTCTTTAGACTATTAAACGCTCGTTGGTAGTTCTCGATCCATTCAAAGTTAACCCCTTTCTTGAGAAAATGTTGCATAGGGTGTAACTTGTTTGTTAATCTTGAGATAAATCACTTGATAAATTGCAACCTACCCTACACCCCATGTAGTTCTTTGAGGTTTGTAGGTGGTGCCAGATTAATGATGGCTTTAACCTTGTCGGGGTCTACTCGGATGCCAGTTTCTGATACCACAAACCCTAACATGCACCCGGTCTTGACTCTGAATACACACTTTCTTGGGTTGAGCCGCAGGTCGTGTTTGAGACATCATTTAAGGATTAACTCTAGGTCTCTTGAGTGATCTTCCAACTTCTTAGATTTGATAGCTATGTCGTCTATGTAGTCGTTCAATCTCTCTAAGAGGTAATCTCTAATAGCACGTTGATAGGTTGCTCTAGCATTTTTTAACCTGAAGGACATCATGGTATAACAAAAAGTTCCCCAATGGGTCATGAAATTCATAGTCAGTTGGTGTTCTAGGTTGATATGGATTTGATTATAGCCTAAAAACCCATCCATGAAGGATAGTAATGTGTGGCCAGCTGTTATATCGATAAGTTGGTTGATATTCGATAATGGGAAGTTGTCTTTAATCGTGGCCTTTTTTAGATCACAGAAGTCTATATAGATGTGTATTCCTCCCGTTTTCTTAGAGACAACTATGATGTTTGACACCCAATCCGAATAATCGACTGTGAAAATGAAACTAGCCTAATATAGCTTAGTGATTTCATCACGCACTGCTAACACGATTTCAGGCTTAATCTTCGTGCTTTCTGTTTAACAGCTTTGATATGCGGGTCTAACACTATGTTGTGCTGTATTAGCCTTGGATCTAAACCTGGCATATCTTCGTATGACCATGCAAACACCGTAATGTTATCTTGGAGCACTCGAGATATATCGTTTTGCATTTGTTGGTCAAGGAGAGAACTAACTTTCAGGGTTTTACTTCCTCCTTTGTGCGTAACCATAGGGACCTTAGTAAGGGAATCCTCCGTTACATCACTAGCTTCTAGGTCTAGGGTTCGGGCCAAGTGTTCTGTCCAGTTTGGGGATACTTCTAATGTTGCTATGGTTGTATCACAAAGGGAAGCATCAGTTCCTATTAGTGCATGATTGAGCTGTCTAACAATTTCCCTATATGGGCCTGTTAAGGCTAGGGGTGCAAGTAAAGCTGCGTCTATTTGCGAATTGACCTACAAAACCGTAAAAAATGGAGGTTGTTACATTATTTTTTGTCAACCTGTGGAAACGATAGAAGGTTTTCTTGCTTTAGTGGTACATGTTAAAGAGCTACCAGTTTAAGGTCTTAGCAAACCATTACCATATGCGTGATATGTGAGAAAGTGGTAAGCACAATTTCCTAGATGTCAACGTAAGACTTCTGTGAACTATGGTGGGGAGTGTAATGTGACACGTCTAGCATGTTGAGATAACTAATTTAGATTTTTTTGGAGGCCCTAGTTAATGCGACTAAATTACGAGACGATGAGCTACACGTTAGTTTAGGGTCTTTTTGGACTGTAATCTATATGATATCTAGAAGATTAATGTTGTGATCTTCATGCTTCATTTCACACTAACATACCTGCATTTCGAGAAAATTCCACATTGGTCGGGCACGCAACAGTTAGTTTCAACCAATTTATTTGTAAGTCCATGATTCATCTTCAAAGTAGATTGGAGACATTGCGAATTTGAGGTAGGCTATAGCAGAAGGAAAGTAGAAGTAAGGTGTAAGCAGACAATTTTGCGAAAGTTGTTCAGTCGTGACCATGGTGCTAAAGATCAAAGGTAAACATGTTAAATTGGAGAAGATTGATGAAGTGCAGGAGAGTTTGCAGCGGGTTTCAAAGGCTAGGGTCGAAACGCTAGAGGCTACTCCACTTGCTCGGTAAGTGGTTTTTTACCCTCCTGCATGATTGTTATTTCCATTGTTATGGCATTGCAATTGTACCTATTTTGAAGATGAGTATTATGGCAGGTGTTGATACTTGGTCACGCGAGCTAAGCTATTGTAGTTTGTACTATTAATGCTATTGCTGTTGTTAGGGACAGACCTTGTGTAGTCGCAAGGGTTAGGGCAATGTTGGACGATATTGTGTATACATAATGCATAACTGGGGAAGTCCAGGTACTATACCCTTATGTAGTATGAATAGGATTCCGTCATCTCACCCATAAGTATTGCATGTTATGCTGGGATAATACATAGTATTACTTTTATCATCGTTGTCAGGGACAGCCCTTGTGCGATGGCAAGGATTTGGGCGGTTTTTGTAATGCATTTCTAGCATAACTTGAAATCTCCTAGGAGTCAAGGTAACAGAAACCCTAATGTTGCGTAATGAAGAAAAATTTTATGTGTTGTTATTACATCATTAGTATGTCTATATTGCTGTTCCTAATAGAAGTCTGTTTCATTGTAAAGGATTACGCTAAAGCTTGTCCTGATCATCTTGGACATCGTGGGCGTTCTATGTTGTTTACATGTCCTCGTGGCCAATGTTCCTCCTCCTCATGCTTGTGTAAAGGAGGAGGCAGTTTGGTTCTGAAGAGGTGCACAAGAGTTTTGCAGTTTTTGTTATGCAATTATAGTGTAATTATTTGGTCACATCTGTCGGCTGAGATAGCCATCGCCATTTTGGAGATGCTACTGGTTGGATCAACACAAAGCATCTTGACATTCCTGGTGGACGGCTCAATCGAAACCATGCAAGTACAAGATTGTGAACAGAGCACTAGGGGTTTGAGGTGTTTGTCTTGGATCTAGGATATTCCTAGGTTTAATTGTTATCATGCCTATAACACTCTATTCGTGGCTTGTCATCTTACGACCTATTTCCAGAATCCACCTGGGATTGTGTATTGTGTAGGTGAGTAAGTGTTTCCACAGCATCGTAATATGCTAACTATTTGTCTAAATTTATGACCAGTGTAAACAATTGTCTACATTCTGTGATGTAGGTTTTTCATCAATAATGATGGTCTCCAGGGTGATACAGATATGTTTTCTATGACTGAAATGACAATAAAGGAGTTCACCTCTATTAGCAATGTACGTGTTGGTGTTATGGGACAACTAGAATTGGAAATCCCACATTACCCTAATTGCTATGTTGAATTCTTTTCCAAGTGCAAAAGGCTTAGATGGCTAGATAAGGAGTGGACTTTAGATCGTCCTCTCACTATCGCAGACGTGCAAATAAAAATCCCAACGTTTCCTTCGCCTTTCAGATGTGGTAAATTACGCTATGGTGGTTTATTGTACAATCTTACAGGATGGAAACAATGTGTAAAATTGTTTTATTTTGCTATGTTGTCTAAACCCTTGTTTTATGTTTACAGTTAAGGAATCATGGGAGATCACGGTTATGGCTTCTGGGTGTGAAGCAAACAATCTTTTGTTTCGTTATGACGACATAAAAGAAACGCAGCATTGGCTTAGCCATAGTGCGGACCTAGCTATCCTAACCAATAACCTCCAGGAAGTTGGACTAATGGAATTATTTCTAGCGGTAACCCCTGACGTCACTGTGGGTGAAATGTTGACCCTAGTTAACTCTTTCAGTGAAGAAGCCAAGCGTCTCTGCATACGCGTGTGTAACGTGCGTGTAAGTTTTGATATTGATGCTCAACTATTCGTTGACTTCTTTGGCGTTCCCTCTAATGGCCTTCCGATAGAAGAAAATTCAAAAAGGAGTTCTAAGCACCAGAAGGAGATAGAGGAGTGGCTGGGGTTTAACAAGAAAGTGAAAGGAAGCCTTGCTGATAAAATTGAGCTAGAGGTGGCTCATACCATTTATTCCCTCTTCCGTGCCTGCGCCTTTCCCAAGTTGCTTTCCCAAGGGAGAATCCTTACCATAGAACAGGCTCAGATCATGTGGGAGGTTATGGAGGAAGGGATGTGGTACAATTGGGCCAGCTACTTCGTTGAAGGCCTGCAAGCTAAAATGGTCAAGCTTCGGAAGAAGCTTGAGTCCCGCTTCAACGTGAATTTTACCTTCTTTATAGCTTGCTTTCAGCATTTTGCCAAATTCTTGGTGGTTCAGAGGGATGGAATCTGGGTGCAGCAGGATCGTAACTAGATTTCCAAACCTTAGATTTCCTAGGTTTTTGGCACTACCTGATTGCAAGATCCTCTCGAAGGCATTGGGGATTCGCTTTCACTTACTACTAAGAGTTTGGAAGTGCCTTGTACGCGGGGCTAGGACAGCATGGGTGGAGTGCTCCCCTCTTTCATTGGTAGTGTGTCGAGGGGGAAACACCTTGCAACAAAAATAGTGGATTCGTTAGTCTAGCAGAAAAAACATCGTCCAGCCGTGGAGACCGTTGGTCTAACTGACGTAGAGAGAAAGAGATTGCAAATTAAGTTTCACAGGAACAATCCCCCAACAGGTAAGTAAAGAGATGCGTAATTAGTTTATATATTTATTACGCTGCGTATAGACGTGACGTCGCGTAGCATTTGTAAGTGTTTTGATTAACTATTTTTTAGCAGACAAAGGGAAGAATATAGTGGAGTTGACCCTTGAAACAGGGATAATAATTATATAACGTGATGAAGGAGCCCCAATTTTGGAAAAGGAGGCCCTTGTTAGTAATGAAAGTGGCACACAGGTTCCTGTGTAGAAGGAAGAGATGGAGGTAGAGGATGCCAAAGTCCTTTTGGGTGAACTGGGAAAAGGGGAGCAGCTTGTCGCTGGTGAGTTTGGATTTTCCTTAGAGGGTAGCCTCATGTTACTACCATTGAGGGTTTTGTTGGATTGAGCTTTTCATTATAGTAATGTCTCAATTTTCCTTTATGTCTATCATACTACGTCTAACCCATTTTTGTTTGCATAATAGGTACTTCTGATGCTGGCGTCGTGCCCTTGTCAGCGACATCTACTCAGCATTGGGGTGAGACCCCTGATAAATTTGCCTTTATGGAAGGCATTGTGAAGGATATGATTGGCCTCCTAGAGCAAATCGATCTTGAGATTGGTACGTGAGTGTTATAACGCAGGGATTGTCGGCATTATGATATTGTATCCTTTTGTTGCGTCTCACTGTTATTTTTATGTTACAGGATCTTACCTCAGCTGGGATCCCAAAGAGCCCGTTGACTTGGACACCACCCCTGAACCCTTACCAGAGCTGACCAAAGTGCCTCGCAGCCTTTATGACAAAATACATAAATGTGCATTACACTGGAACCGCTCTTTATGGGAGTGCCAGAATGTCAACAAAGCTCTTTGGAGGAGGTTTCATAAAGCAGAAAAGGAGAAGACATTCCTAACCAGTAGGGTTGAGGACCTGGAGTTCTGCAATGAATTTCTGCTAACTCGAGAGGCCAATGATGAAAATTGGTAGACAGCTATAATTGAGTATGTCTGCTATTGGATGGTTATCAAAAACAATGTCCAAGCTAGTCGTGAACTTGTTGAGCAATGGATGCAGATGAATCTCCTAGCCCAGAAGAACCAAGACTAGAAGGATTACTGTGCAATGGTTCAAGAATGGGGGTAGACACAGAAAGATCATAAGCATGTGTATAAGGGAGAATGTGCTACCTATCACCAACATTATAGGGATTTTGCCATTGAAGCGTGGTTTCTTCAACTATTTCTTGATGTCATCGGTGCTTCTGGAGCATACAAAAAGTTTCAGGAGCAAGTGATAGTAAGCACCTCCCCAGAGAGGGAAATAGCCCTCCCTGGCGGGGAAATCATTGTCCCTTCCTTCTTCCCTGAACTGCCCCGATGGACTCCTGTGGAGAAGGGAAAGGTTAAGGCTGGAATTGATCTAGGAGATGGCGTTTAGTCTGAGCTTACCGAGGATGAGATCATGCAATGTCTGTGGGTTGGTTTGGAATAGATTCCTTTTGTAGCTGACGCGGGACCTTCATAGGTAAGTTGTAGGACTATTACATTTTTGTTATGCGTAGTCTCGATGACAATGTTAACATGTGCATCATGTCAAACTGTAGGATCGGAATGAGGAGGATCCTCATGAGAATGAGCGTAATGGAGATGATGGTCCTCGTGAAGAGAGTCTTCACGGGGAGGAGCATAATGAAGATGATGGTCCTTGCAAAGAGGTACTTCACGAGGAGGAACATAATGAAGATGATAAAACTCGCGACAAGAAATCTCATGAGGAAGAGCCTTTCAGAGAGGACCACCCTCACGAAGAGACTCCACAAGTAGAAGGTCCCTACAAGGATGATTTTCTTGAGGCAGAGATGGAGTTGGATGACATAGGTGGAAGTGTTAGTAAAGGTGACATGTGACATGGCCATATTGGTTAATAGTTTATTATATTGGAATGGAGTAAAAGATAATATTTTTTGGCCTATGTAGGCTGGAGTAAAGATCTTATCTTTCATGAAGCAGAACATATAGTAGGCTGTAAATAGTTTAAGGCCATTTCATGCTGTGCCATAGTAAGCATAAATGAATAAGCGAAATCACCAGGTTTAGGCCGTAGCAGGCCATAAATAGTTTAAGGCCATTTCAGGCCATCATCATTTTAAGCGTAAAAGGGTAAATTACATTTGCTAGTTTTAGGCCATGGCGGGCCACAACTAGTTTAAGGCCATTTCGGGCCATCATCATCTTAAGCATAAAAGGGTAAAGTACATTTGCCAATTTTAGGCCATGGCGGGCTGCAACTAGTTTAAGGCCTTTTCGGGCCAGACCGTCATAAGCGTAAAGGGGTAAAATAAATAAAAATTGAGTTGCCAGTTTTAGGCCGTGGCAGGCCGTAAGTAGTTTAAGGCCATTCTGGGCCATATATAGTTTAAGGCCATTTCGGGCCAGACTATCATAAGCATAAAGGGGTAAAATAAATAAAAATTGAGTTTCCAGTTTTAGGCCGTGGCGGGCTATAAGTAGTTTAAGGCCATTCCGGGCCATAAATAGTTTAAGGCCATTTTGGGCCAGACCATCATATGCGTAAAAGAATAATGCGACATAAGAAAGAGTGTAAACTGCATAATAGTGGATGGATACAACATGTCACGCTAATGTGTTCATTTGATAGGTTTGTAATTGTTTCTTGATCATTTTTAGGTTTTGCGATGCGTATAGGCGAGGAGGCTTATTATAGCATTCCTCTACGTTACCATCTTCTCCCTGGAAGGGTAGTTCAGCCCAAGTCAAGCTTTCATTGGCCACTGTGTTAGCCTATTCAATTATTGGGATAGGTGTTTGATCTTCGGGGACTTCAACCTCTGACCCTTGTTCCATTTCTACGTTGTTAACCGCTTGAGGGGTCATCTTATCACCATGGATGATCACTTCCCCTCTTGCATAGGGCAAGTGGATCTCTTGATGAATGGGTGATGAGACAACCCTTAATTGAGCTAACCAAGACCTCCCTAATATTAGGTTGAAGCCGGGCATCTCCTCGACGACGATGAACACTACGTTTGTGGGGAATTGATCCCCTACTACAAAGTTGATGTGCACCGTTCCCTTAACTTGCACTCTTGCCCCATTAAAAGACGTCAAGCATGACGTTGTCGTGGGATTGATCTGGTTGATCAAACCCAGTTTGTCCACTATAGGGAATGGAATGACATTGGCAATGGCCCCGTCATCCATGTGTACTCTCCGAATTCAGTACTAGCTGACCTGGATAGTGATGAACATGGACGCTGTTGTCACTTGACCTTTTTCTGGGTCATCCTTAATGGATTCATCATGAAATGTTAGCTGGGGGAATCATAGTTGTTCAGCAGTGTGAGGAAGCATAATCGAATGGATTACTTCTTCATCTCCTGGCAAGTTTTTGTCCACCGGTATGGACGTTAGCATGCGAACCATGGCTTCGTGATGCTTTTGGGATGTCATCAACAAGTCGTACAGGCTCAACATTGTATTTTTCTATTTGAGAGCCTACTTGACTTACGTAAAAGCATCAAGGAGATCCTGCCCACGATCTGGTTTGTTACCTTTTTCTTCTTCCATTCGTCCCAAGAGATGGATCTTTTAGGGCAGAACAGTTTCTAGTTGAGGATTGTATTTTCTTGTGTAGGGAAAAGGTGGCCGTGTTTGCATAACATTGCTTTTTTTAGAGGAAGGTGGGGCCAAGGGTGTTGAGGTGAGAGGTGTAGGCTTGGAAAGCCCCAACGTAAGCCAGTCCTTGGCTGTGTTACCCGTCATACGTCCTTCTACGTTCCTGTTAAGTCATGATTGGGGCATTGACTTAGAGATTTTCTCCTATGTAGCAGGAGCAACTGACGGCTTTGGCATCCTAATGACAAAGGGTGCCCTAGGTGTAAGCGCGGGCTGGGCCGCGGCTTTACCGATTGTGGCATGTGGAACGAAGGTAGGAGATGGGACTTGGAGGACAAAAGGTTGTCACTGAGTCACACCCGTCGATGTTGACAGGCTTGTCATTTGAGGCAGGCAAGGAGGCACACGTAACAAAAAGGGTTGCTTTGGTTGTGCTTGGCCATCGCCCTCGGTACCCACTACATTGATAATGTACCTTGCGTTATTTGCATTTAACGGATCTTGGTACACATGCATGGGTTGGTTTTTCAGACGAACCAGATTACTGCTGTCTAAGATTAGGTCACCTTGATCAATCATACGTTGAATGTCATCTTTCAACGCCTAGTAGTAATCTGTGTCATAACCACACAATTGGTGGTAGTCACAAAACCAGTCCAGCCTGAAATTCTTGGGGATTGGCGATTCATTAGGTTGGGCCAAGGAGGGGTTCTTGAATAGCTCATAATGGTGCTTGTGGTGTTTTAGAGCTTCCTTAGACACCATCTTGTGTCAGATGTGGCCAATTCCCAATAATTTCTTTAGAAGTTCTGAAGGCTTTACAGGTAGAGTCACGTAATTTGAGCGATCCTTATGCTGAAATTTATGCCTCAGCTGAGGAGGTGCTTCAGGGGTGGAAGAAGTTTCTTGATTGATGCTATTTGAGCTAGTTGTGGGCTCAGTAGGCTCTGTCAATGTTTTCTTGTTGTTGTTTTTCTTCTTGGCCCCCTCGGCAATTGCTGCTACTATCGTTGTCGTAGCCTTGCCTTTGTCCTTACCCTTGTTGTGGGCATTTTTGTAGACCACATACGCGAGATCCTTGCTAGCCTCTGCTATGTCTTGGATGCTCTTGGTCTGAGCGAAGGCTTGGCTGAGAAAGTGGGCAGCGAGGTAATATAACTTAGACTTGATGAAGTCATTAACTGCCCCCTTGAAAATTGCCAACAGATGGACCTCTGCGATGGGTTCATGGATTTCGTTCAAGGTGGTGCTCCACCGCTGTATAAACTTTTGAACCAACTCGAGCGAGTCTTGCTTGACTCCCATGAGCTAATCCAGTGTGACTTCTGGTTTCAGATTGTACTTGAAACGAGTCACGAATTGAGTTAACAGCTCTTCCAAAGTTGAGATGGAAGCACACGGGAGTGCTCGATACCAGTCTAAAGCTTTACCCGTTAGAGACATAGTAAAGACGTAGATGATAGTATGTGGCCATTGTTGCAATAATAGCGACTCTGACCTGAAAGTAACTAAATGGGCTTTGGGATCACCTTCCCCATTGTATTTTGTAAAATGGGGGAGTGCCATCCCAGGAGGTAACGATAAAATAGGCACTACTGGACTAATAGGGTCATCATGGTAAAAATCCATGACTTGTACTGTGTTAGAACCAGAAGCCTTGAGGCATTTAACTTTCTCTGTAAGGGTCTAAATAAGCTGGAAGGCTTGATCTAGACTTGTAGACAGAGAGGTCATTTGTGGGACGGTAGGAGGAGCCACACTGGGTGGCGGAATAGGGGCGATAGCTTGGCCGATGGACAATGCTATCAGAATTTTCCTTACAAGCGGTGCCACTTGTGGTATCCACCACCTGGTAGGTGGCACGGATGGGGCAACCGCCATCGGCTATGCCATTGGATACGTTGTTTGCATGGCCGAGGGCACAGACAATGACCCTGTAGCGGGGTTTAGCGCCTATGGGACCTAGTTTTGATGATGGGGGAGATGGGACATCTTCATAGGATGCACAACGAGAGACATGTTTGGAATCCACCATGCTATAGTGGTAGGCTCTATCATGTGAGTTGGGATGAACGTACGTGTTGTATGTAATTGCAAAGTAGGTATCGTGTGGCCATATGGTGACATGGGTGTAGGTGCACGATGAGATGGATTAGGTAATTGCACCTGCTGAGGAATGATTTGTGATGGGCCACCACCCAGGAGGGTAGTCAGAGAGAGAAAATGTAGCTGCGGCAAGTGCAGGACTCAGTTAGTATTAGATAATGTTAAGGGCATGATGACCATAAACAACGGATTTACACGGGACGTCATGGAGGGAGGGGCCATGGCCAAATCAGCATGACTTCCTCCCTCAGAGTGGGAGTCTAGATTGTCCTACCTGTCATGAAGATTTTCATCATGGAACAACTCCTCTCATTGTTCAGTTGATGTCCTAGCCATCAGCATTTGATCTAGGATCCACTGTTGTTGATTCGTCAAGGGTACAGTGGCGTTTGACATAGGAATAAATTCCTTCCATTGCAGAATATGAACTCGTTTCTCTTTGAGTTCTTCTGGATACATGGGTAGATTTGTTGCAAGTTTAGCACAGAGGAAATTGTAGTGTTCCCTGCACTGAGCATGTCCCTCAAGAAGCGGCGTGGTGGCATTAGACTAGTTGGCGGCTCGACCATAGGAGGGGTGACTTGCAAAGTCCAAGGATTCTCAAGGTTAGTAGTGTCAACAGCGATGGTTGATGTAGCCATTCTCTACATGGTTCGAGGGTAATGACGATAAGGATAAGGATCGCAAGGGCAAAGGCAAACTAAGGCAATAATTGGGCTTTCTAACCTGTAGGATTCCAATGCAATCGTTGGAGCGACCGATCTGCACCACACAATGTCGTAGACAACCACGAAGGTATTATGTTTATGTTAATCGACAATGGGTATAGACATCTTACAGGATTACCTGTAAAGTACGAATCAGAGGTTCAGGCCCTCCTTCTAGCGCTAGAAAAATGTAACGACGGAAAACGTTAGTTGCTGGAAATACCGAGCGGAGTTCCATGTACACAGTTCCAACCTCGGATCCGTGCGAGGGCCATGCTAGAGAAGATGAATCTTAGGTGCCTTCAATGGTCTTTTCGATTAGACAGGGACTTACTTAATTAGTAAAATTTTGTAATAATTAGATGGAAAAATAACAATTTTGATGAGGAGATATAATATTGTTAATCTCAAAGGTAATTGAAAGCGATGTAAACGATTAAAAGCGATTGCAAGATCTATATAGATAGGATGCAGGAAATCAGATTTAGAGAGTGTGCAATCCCGAGATATGGGATTTAACTTATAAACAAAGTATGTTGGATACAATGATTATAGGCAGACTTCGGTTTAGACGAAGCACGTGCCAACAATAAGAAAACTATTTAAAGATAAAACAAGCAAAGGTCGATCTACCTTGTTCTAGCTAATCTGGATGCAAGGGAGTCAAACCCGAAGCAGAATATCTGTTAACTAGCTATTTCTAATCAAATATTTTTTCCAATCACCATCGATGTTCCTACGATCGTTGATCCTCTTTTGCTCTCTTGTCAATCCTTGCCAAAAGTTGTCGACAATTGCCAATGAAAGAGAATTGCTCAAGGAGAAAATTTTGCCAATCGAGAAAGAAATTTTGCCAACCTTTTGATCCTTGTCAACTGGAGTATTTATAAGGTTAGGGTCAAGAGAAAAATGCAATTTAGATGACGTGTGTCCTGAACCTACAGAATGTTGTTGACTTGATGTGTTTATGTTTGAAGCTCGCGGCGCTATGCTGCATTATGCTCTGAAGTGTAATGTGTCGTAATCTACTTTTGTTGGAGCTTTGGCAACGAACTGTTCTACGGTTACACTGTAATACACTAGAGAGTGTATTGTGACATATGAACTACTGATGCCTAAATTTTGTTATCTCTGTTGTTGCTTGTATTATGCTGCATCATGATACATTACGCAGCATAGCATAATTCAGCATAAGATAGCGAACCTGCAAAAGATTGGAGTGTTGTCACCGTGCTTCCCTTGTTTCTGTTTAGTTTTTTTGGGGTTTATTACGCTACACTACGTAATGTAGCGTAATAGGCCCTCAGTCAAAAAAGGAAGACTTGCTGAAATCTGTGACATGCTGCAAATCTTTGTTTGAACCTTGAGATTTTTCTGGACCATCGAGATCTTGAATTTTTCTATCTCCGTTGTTGCGATTAGATGGACCATCTTCTTGCATTATGTTGTGTAAAGATACATTATGCTGCTTTGCGTAACATGGCGTAATATGCTAAAAATTAAGATTTTTGAAACACAGCTAATTCGTGAAGCTAAAGGCTTGCCATTGTGCACCACTTGTCTTATTTTGTCCTCTGGAGTCTATTACAATGTGCTGCATAGTACGACGTAACACACCTTTAGCCAAAAAAGGAACTTGCTGAGCTGTGACTTGTAGTAAATCCTTGCATGAGTCGCAAGATTTTGCTGAACCGTTGAGGCCTCAAAATTTTCATGGTGTTCCATTTAGCTACTCAATTGACCAAATAATTGCATAAACATGGCTATGAGCATGTATTTATAGATTCTATTGCTAGGCTATGTTGATGAGGCCTTGTCGATACATGAAATGATGCATTGATAGGGCCACATCAACAAGGCCCAATTATTAGGGCCTTGTTATCGAGGCTTTATTATTGGGGCCTTGTTATCAAAGCCTTGTTGTTGGGGCCTTGTTATCAAAGCCTTGATATCAGAGCCAACCAAAAAGTTGACTTTTTATTAGATAACCCAACCAACTAATGATTCATCACTCATTCATAGGGTTATTGTGCATTAGCTTAAAAATAAAAAGATACATAATTAATATAGTACATAAAATTAAAATATAAATAAATATAAAATAAAAATCTAAAAAGGTTATCTAACCAACAACATAACCAAAGAATAATATGACATTTGGACACCACTTGCACAAAATACAAGGATAAGGATATTGAAACACCACAAAATTTTGGGTCTCGACATCACAACTGCAAATATGGCTAAGTGTTATGCGCTGTTACGTGCTGCTACGCTGCATAGCATAGCACCTTGCTACAGTGCGTAGCGTAGCACCTTGTTATGCTACGTTGTTACGCACTGTTACGTGCTATTATTTGCTATTACACATTGTTACCTACCACACTACCATGTGGCACTAGATCTGCATTTTGGGCTAACCCTAGCCCTATAAATACCTCTACGCCCTCTTTAAAAAAAAAGAAAGGAGAAGGGGGGAAAGCTAAAATTTCTGGACCGGTAAAAGTAGTTGGAATTTCCATTTTGGCATTAGCATTTTAGCATTTTGGCACTTAGCTCCATGGGCGAACGAGACCCAGAGCACACCACACTGATAGAGAGGCACAACTACATCACATGGTATACTGTGACCACTAACCTAGGAGGCACCGTTTATCACAATGAGCACCAGATTTCACAGCCCGACACCACCGAGGCTATGATTTCGCTCCTACTGTGCCTATTGTATAGTTTGTATACCTGTACCTTTTTTCAGGGCGGTGTATCTTTCTATTCAAACTCTCTTTTTTGGCTGATCACAACATTTATTTGGCATTGTTAAGCATTAAGTCGTGTTCATTATCTCGTTATGCACTTTAGCACGTTTCTACTACTGTGCACATCACATTTTCTTTTATTGTTTGCAAAAGGGTTATTATACACCAATTAAGTCCCTATCTGATCGACTAGACTGTACTGACCTAAATCATCGGTGTAAGGCTAGAAGGGAAAATAAACATTGAAAGATCGTCAGGCAGGCACAGCTGACCCTACCTTCACTTGAGAAAAAGTTAGAAAAGGGAACGAAGGCAGAGTGCCTTGGATGGTCTGCACACAAATCAACCAAGGACTTCCTCGAGCGTAAACTATGGCTTGTGTTGGGGTTATCGTAACTGATGTCTTAAAATGTAAACAGTGCACATAAAATGTAAATAGAAACGTATGCAGAAATTGTATTGTGAATAAAACGTAAACCAAACATAAACTGAATGTAAAGCATAGAGTAAAAAAAATAAATGGCTCGCAAAACGAACTGTCTTGTATTGCTTAGAAAAGATGTGCATCGGTCAAAGTGTAGTTGCACGTGTGGATGGCAGGTCAAGCATCGAGCCCTAGGATGATGTGATGTGATGTGTGTCAGAAGTACTTGGATGCCAAGATTCAAGTGTGCCCGAGCGTCCAAGGATTGCTGGTTTGAGTTTCCTAAGTCATCCAACTCCAAAAATTGCCAACCCTATTTATGTGAATTGACAGGGTATTTATAGGGTTTGGTTGGGTTTGGGTGCGGAATTTGAGAATGGAATCAATGGCTGGAAGATGAGAGGAAATCAGATCTAGTGACATGTGTAAGATGGACAACTGTGTGTGAGTTGGACGTGTGTGGGCAAGCTACATTCTAGACCAGGTGCATTGTATCTTATAACGTGCGGCTTACTCAAGTCCATAGAAGCACATACAATTTAGAATGTGAGGGCTCGGTAAGCTCACAAATGAAAATTTACATTGAAAGGATGATGTATAATAAAAGAAATTGGCTATGGCTCACTTGAAACTTCTAGATTTCTAACTTAACTATTGTAGGATGTTGATTCCAGTGGTTTCGTGGTCGTTTGAAGTGTTTTTGCTTGACAGGAACTTCCAACGTGAGTTGATTTTGTCTCAGCGTGACTTGGGTGTGTGCATGCGACACTCATGCTACACTCATGCTGTAGTGTGACCTTAGCGTGAGTGAACAAAAACTTGCAATTTTTCACCAAATTTTTGTTATTTTGAAGCCTGATTCTTGCAGTAAGGATTGCCTAACTGTGATTGACGAATTGAGCCTGAAGGTGCCTTGTTTCGAGCTATTTATGGCAGGTCACGCTGGTGTCACACCACAGCATGACCACAGCGTGACATGCAGTGTGACATGACTTGAAAATGATGTATTTTGTTCAAAATTGTGATTTTGAAGCTTTGATTCTTGAATGCAACTACTGTCTGGCTATAGTTGACCCTGAGAGTTGTACCGTCCGAAATCGTCGGTCTCCGGCTGGAAGTAAATAGAGACTTGGAGATGTCTGGACACGCACAGAAGACCCGACCTTCACCTGAGGGTGAGCTAGAATGAACGAAGGTAGAGTACCTTGAGTGGTCTGCACGCGGATCAGGCAAGGATTTCCCGAAACGTACACCGGGGTGCTATACGCTGGGTTATACGTGAACGGTGTAACATGCGTAAAACAAAGCGTAAACAGCGTAATTGACGCAAACGGAGCGTAAACATAAAAGAGTGTAAACATAATACATGCAATAATTAATGCAAAGTGTAACAAATTTTAGGAAGAAAATTTAACAATGGCATTTCAGAATGAGAGTTACAATGCACTGGTCTAACGCAGTTGTAGCTTTGACACAAGGTGGACGAAAAGCCCCGATGGATGCAGGGATGACTGTGGGCTAGTTCACACTATAGGCATAGCATAGAGGCTGTATGCTTAGCGTACAGGGTTGTCCAGCATACAAGGTTCTCTGATCTAGTTCTCAGCATCTCTACTCTTTGGTTTTCTCTAAACATTTGCCAACCGACATCGATCTAGTGAAAAATTGGGGCTTTTATACAAGTTTTGACGTTAGACTCGGGTTGGGCGACATGTGGCACATTGACCAGGTGTGAAAGCATAAAATTTACAAGTGTACAACGTGTTACATCTATTGGGCGTATACGCTGGGCGTATATGCTGGGCGTATATGCTATATCTGGTGGGCGTAGACTCTGGGCGTATACGCATGGCGTATTTGCTGGATGTTCTGGGCGTATATGCTGTCTGCCGAGCGTATACGCTAATGGTTGCTTTGCTCATGTGAGTTGTTGCCTTGTATCAAACCTTGCTCTACAGTGCTGTTTCCATGCCGTCTTCGGGGATTATGTGCCAGGCGTATACATTAGTAGTACCTGTTGAGCGTACATGTGAGGCATCTACGGTGGGCGTTGCTGGGCGTATACGCTGAGTATGTACGCTGGGCGTATATGCTTGGGATGCAATTTGGGGCGCATACGCTGGGCGTATACACTGTGAGCATTGGGTGTATACGCTGGACGTATACGCTGAGAATACATACTTAGTGTAAACTAAGTATTTCAAGCTTCAATGTTGCTAGGTTTGATAGCAGATGTCGTGGTCATCTATGGGTCCCTAGGACCTGCTTCTTGTTGAGTTCGACTCCGCTTGAAGCTGTCTGTGGGGCCCTCAAGCTTCAGCCATGCTGGAAAATGTCATGACCTAGCCCGGTTCTTACTGGAGAAGTACTAAGCTCGAAATTTTGTGGTGTTTCAAGAGTGATCTGAAATCTAGAATTTGAGTGTGGATGTGACTTGTTTGGAACCACTTTGAGTAGGTCACGTTGTAGTCATGCTGCAACGTGACATGCAGTGTGACCTATGAAATCTTGCAAAAACTTGCAATTTTAAGTCGAAATCTGGTGTTCCGGAAGTTGGTGTACTAACCTAAATTGTCGGTGTAAGGCTGAAATTGTAAAAAAAGACACTGAAAGATTGTCAGGTAGGCACAGCTAACCCTACCTTCGCTTGAGGGTAAGCTAAAAAAGGAAATGAAGGCAGAGTGCCTTGGATGGTCTACATGCAAATCAACCAAGGACTTCCTTGAGCGTAAACTATGGCTTGCGCTGGGGTTATCATAACTGATGTCTTAAAACGTAAACAGTGCGCATAAAATATAAACAAAAATGCATGTAGAAACTATATTGTGAATAAAATGTAAACCAAACGTAAACTGAATGTAAAGCACAGAGTAAACAGAATAAATGGCTGGCAAAATGAACTATATTATATTGCTTAGAAAGGATGTGCACCGGTCAAAGCATAGCTACACATGTGGATGGCTGGTCAAGCGTCGAGCCCCAGGGTGATGTGATGTGATGTGTGTCATAAGTACTTGGACGCCAGGATTCAAGTATGCTTGAGTGCCCAAGGATTGATGGTCTTAGTTTCCTAAGTCGTCCAACTCCAAAAATTGCCAACCCCATTTATGTGAATTGATAGGGTATTTATAGGGCTGGGCCAGGCTTGGGTGTGGAATTCGAGAATGGAATCAATGGCTGGGAGATGAGAGGAAAGTGGATCATCTTGATAGAAGTCTAGTACTTTGACTTCCTTGGTGTTTACAGTTTTGAGGTGCTTTAATTCTTCTACTAACGAATGCATCATTTTTTCATGTTGGCCCATTCTTGGGTGGTAGGTAGACTTGCGGTTTGGGCTAGCAATGGTTGGTAATGACTTGATTGTGGCATCATTTGTGGAAAGAGAGATTGTTGAACTGTCGTTTGTTACGATGGGACGACATTCAGGGCTGAGATCATGGGATGTGATACACTGTAGTGAGTAGATGGGTTTTACTAAATAGCTGGTGGGATCCACTGCCTAGTCACAGGTTATGAAGTGATCATTGGTGCTTGTTGGATTTTCACTTGAGGTATGTAATGGATGTATGTGGAAGTAGGTATGACCGATGGCATCCCAATCACTTGAGGTCAAAAAGTTGTTCCTGCATTAGTTTGAGGAGGAGTTTTTTGGGATTGTATTTGTAATGGTACGATGGAAGTGGATGTGTTAGATTGAGCATTGAACTTGGAGAAGATAGGAATGGGAGTGGGTACTTCCCGTAGAGAAGCTGGCAGTGGAAATATAGTCTCTTCCAAGAAAGCTTGAAACAATGGGTTCATATGGGCATGGGGAATAACGGTATGGTAGCAATCCCCATGTTCAGATTGGGCTACGAAATCATCTTCCTCGTCTCCACCTTGAGGCTCTATTGGAGGTAACTGTAGGGCTTGACTTCTAGCCATGAGAAGTTGGGATATGAGTTTATGATGGTGTTCAGAGCGTGTGATTATGTCAAATGATGAAGGGATGAATTCACAACCTTCTTTGTGGATAAGTTCAGAGTCTTGTTTTGGTTCCCTTTCTACACGATCAATGGGTAAGTTAGCTTGGAGCTTAACATAGATGAAGTTATACTGTTCGATCATGAGATTTGCATAATCAGGGTCCTTACCCTATAGCCTAAATGACTAACACATAGGGCCTTGGGGGTTTATCTATTCAATGACAGTTATGGATTCAGTAGCGGTAATAGGGTTTGAGGTTTTAGCCCCAAAGTTAGGGATTGACAGTGTTATTGGATTAATTTGGGAGGATTCCATAATGAGCATGAGCAGACTAGGCTAGACGAGTTGAACATAACCAACTACAGCATGACCAACGTGACAAACAGTATGACCAATTGCAGCATGACCAACGTGACAAACAGCATGAACAACTGTAGCGTGACCAGTGTGACAAACAGCATGACCAACTACTTTTGCGTAGTGTGACAAATAGCATGACAACTACAGCATGAGCAACTGACACAACATGACAATTGTAGCTGCAGTGTGACAGACAAGGAGACTGAGAGGGACAGAGTACATAAGTTAACTGGACAAGATGAGCCTTAGTTTGAGTACTTAGTCTGTACAACATTTCGACAAGTAGCAACGTTTTAACAGACAACAGACAAGTCGGGCCCTCCTTTTAGTGCCAATTTACTGTACTGACCTAAATCGTCGATGTAAGGCTAGAAGGGAAAACAAACACCGAAAGATCATCGGGCAGGCACAACTAACCCTGACTTTGCTTGAGGGCAAGCTGGAAAAGGGAACGAAGGTAGAGTGCCTTAGATGATCTGTACGCAAATCAACCAAGGACTTCCATGAGCATAAACTATGACTTGTGTTAGGGTTATCGTAATTGATGTCTTAAAACGTAAACAGTGTGCATAAAATGTAAACAGAAACGTATGCAGAAACTATATTATGAATAAAATGTAAACCAAATGTAAATTGAATGTAAAGCACAGAGTAAATAGAATAAATGGCTGGCAAAATGAACTGTATTGTATTGCTTAGAAAAGATGTGCATCGGTCAAAGCGTAGCTGCATGTGTGGATGGTAGGTCAAGCATCGAGCCTCAGGGTGATGTGATGTGATGTGTGTCATAAGTACTTGGATGCCAGGATTCAAGTGTGCTCGAGCACCCAAGGATTACTAGTTTGAGTTTCCTAAGCCATCCAACTCCAAAAATTGCCAACCCCATTTATGTGAATTGACAGGGTATTTATAGGGTTTGGTTGGGCTTGGGTGTGGAATTCAAGAATGGAATCAATGGCTGGGAGATGAGAGGAAAGCAGATCTAGTGACACGTGTCTAATGGACAACTGTGTGTGGGCAAGCTACATTTTGGAACAGGTGCATTGTATCTTACAACGTGTGGCTTACTCAAGCCCATAGAAGCACATACAATTTAGAACGTGAGGGCTCGATAAGCCCACAAATGAAAATTTACATTGAAAGGATGATGTACAATAAGAGAAATTGGCTCTGGCTCACTTGAAACTTCTGGATTTCTAACTTAACTATTGTAGGATGTTGATTCCAGTGGTTTCGTGGTCGTTTGGAGTGTTTTTTCTTAACAGGAAATTCTAGCGTGAGTTGATTTTGTCTCAACATGACTTGGACGTGTGCATGCGACACTCATGCTACACTCATGCTGCAATGTGACCTTAGTGTGAGTGAACAAAAACTTGTAATTTTTCACCAAATTTTTGTTATTTTGAAACCTGATTCTTGCAGCAAGGATTGCCTGACTGTGATTGATGAATTGAGCTTGAAGGTGCCTTATTTCTAGCTATTTATGGCAGGTCACACTGGAGTCACGCTACAGCGTGACCACAGTGTGACATGCAGTGTGACATGACTCAAAAATGATGTATTTTGTTCGAAATTGTGATTTTGAAGCTTTGATTCTTGAATGCAACTGCTTTCTAGCTGTGGCTAATGCTAACAATGATTTGAAATATGGAATTTGAGCCTGGATGTGACTTGTTTGGAACCACGTTGAGTAGGTCATGCTGCAGTCATGCTGTAGTGTGACATGCAGCGTGACTTGTAAAATCTTGCAAAAACTTGCAATTTTGAGTCGAAATCTGATGTTTTGGAAGTTGGGACTAGAAGTTGTCAAGGATGTGCTCTGAGGATGACTTGCACATTGTAGATCAGATCATTTTGGCTTAGTTTTGAGACTCCGAGAGAGGTCACGCTATGGGCAAGCTTCCAGCTTGACGAGATAAGCAAGCTGGCTTGATTTAGCTGAGCATGGTTTCCATGCCTTAGCCAAATTTTGCCTCTCGAAAGCTTGAAAGGGCTTGAGTCATTCTTGTTTCAAAGTGTTAGGCCGAAATTAGTGATGTTTCATTGATTAGGCTTGCGACCTTCTTATGACAGGTTCATCGAGTACACCGAGGTGGAGGGATCTCTGGAGAGAACCATTACTACCGCCTTTGGGGAGGTTTCGACAGGCATGTTCTCCCTCGAGCATCCTACCTGGAATTCTATCAAGATGATCCAATTGACCCCTCAGTCCCACCGCTAACCTTGCCAAAGGGGGTTTTGTTACCCCAGCTAACCAAATACAATGGAGAAGGAGATCCAAACGATCACCTAGTAACATTTTGAACAAAATGTCTACTTCTTTAGGCATGGCCTCATGTGATTCTGTGTGTGTTTGCCATGTCCTTAACTGAAAAAGCCCTAGACTAGCATCAAGCTTTACCTTGCAGCTCCATATCTTCTCTAGAGGACTTGCTACACCAATTTGTCACCCATTTCAAATACAATCTAAAACCTGAAGCCACACTCGATAGCTTAATTAAAATTAAATAGACACCATTAGAGCTAGCACAGAAATTTATCCAAAGGTGGAGTGTAGCCTTAAATGAACTTCAAAAACCTATTCTTGAAACGTATCTACTTACCATCCTTAAAGTAGCCACGAATGACTTTATTAAGTTAAAACTTTACTATTTAAAACCCCATACATTGAGCCAAGCATTGTGCAAATTAAAGACATAGAAGAGGCTGCACAAACAAGCAATGACCCAACCTACTCAACCTTTAGGAGCCAACATACAAGGAAAGATAAATCTAAGACAACGGTAGCAACAGTGGTCGAGATAGCCCGATCTAACCATCTAGGACAAAAGGGAAAACAACCCACTATCCCAAATAGCTATGAAAGAAACACACCTATGCCTACACCTGAAACCCCCTCAAATAGAAACACCAACATGGGTCATGCTCGCACCTTCAAAAGTAAAGATGCCACTCAATATACACCCTTACCCATGAAACCTTCACAATTTCTTGACCAACTTCTAAAGGCCGGTTTAATGAAACAGAAGAAAATGTATCCTGCAGTCTCTCAAAAACATGATTGATTCTATGAGTTGGCCAAGAACCTAGCCTTAGCAACACCTAATGAACCTCCCATTCCAAGAGGCTTTAGATTGGATAGGTTTTTCGAGTATCACAAACGACCTGGTCATGGAATTGATTACTGCTTCACCTTGAAACAAGATATACAATGCATGATTGACAGGGGTGAAGTAGTATTCAACGAGGAAAACCTAGTAAGACCCCAAAACCAACCCATGGAAGTCTACAAGGATCCTCTCAACACCAATGATGCACCATATGTAATTAATACTATCCATGTAGAAAGTAGACAAGACATCCTGCGAAAACCTTTAGTGATCCATGGGCCTTTAGAGAACACACCTACACCAACATCTCCTCAGACTCCTTTCATCATATGCACATCCCCTACACCACAAAAGCTGTTCGTCATCTACATGCCTCCTTCTGTTGCAGCAACAACCACACCATCTGAAAATTGACCCATCCCCTTTGTGATCCGGGTGCCAAAACACCCTGAAACACAATCCACCTCTACTCCCTCGTGACCTTTGCGAGAACATCTTGCTAATAGGTTAACAAGAGAGCATCTGGAAAGAGAAAACCATCAATACAAATTAGGACCACCAAAGCCTATTCCAGTAAATTTTGTTCCCATGGGTCCATCCATTAATGAGCGTAGTATGAGTCATCAAAACAAGGATAATGTCATGGGTTGTGTCCCGAACCTAGCACCCATGTTTACCAACGCAAAATTTCCTCCGCGGGAAATACGAATGTTGGGTCAAATGGACCAAATCTACACAGACAAGAGTGCTCCAAACAGTAAAGACCTAGCAAATGCATTGACCCAGGTTACACAAGCTTTAAAACAAAATAACACTTCTTTAAGTTTGTATGACCTAATAATGACTTCACCAGTACACAGTAAAGCTCTAGTGTGGATGCTGACTTCGATCCCTATTAGTGAGGACCTTCGTGCGGATGAACCATCCATTTATACAGTATTGTTCTCACAACCTCAGGAATCAAAGATTACATCCCTAGAATTCCATGCTAAGGACATTAAGCTAGATGAAAAAATGGGAGAAGTCACCACAACTGCTATGTTCATAACGATACATGTCAATCATTTCAATATACGTAGGGTGCATGTAGATGATGGTGCAGTGACAAACATAATACCTTTTCCTATTATTGAAAAAATAGGACTTACTGAATAAAAAAAGCCCACTACAACTTCTTTCCTAAAATCCTTTAGTGGTTCCTAGGTTGGGGTGAAAGGTATGGTTACCTTAGATTTCATAGCCGAGACCAATTCCCCACATCAGCCGAATTCGTGGTAGTCGATGAAATGCTAGGTTTTAATCTAATTGTAGGGCATCCCTGGCTAGCTCAACTTAAGGCTGTGTCTTCATCGATTCATTAGGAGATCCATCTACCTTACAAGGATGGTGAAATCATAATACATGGGGACACAACAATATCATCCACTTCCTCACACCCTGAAGTAGATCAAGAATCAGAGATTGAGTTCGTTGAGCCTAAGCAAGAAACTAAGAGCATACACCAAGAGGTGAACCCAATGTTAACTCACAATCTTGCTAAAACTAAGGGAGCACTAGACAATGCAAACATAGGAGCCATTCCTACTGATGTCTCTTGGTCAGAATTACCCTTTGATGCCATCGATGAAGGGGAAGGTGAGTATAAGATCATACCCACATGCCCAACCCCTCACGTTAAACTACAAAGGATCAAGAGGAAACTTAATAATTAGAGTAAATTACCACATGTCACATGTTCGAAATGACATTAAACTACCACATGTCCAAAATGACATTAAACTACAACATGTCCAAAATGACGTTAAACTACCAATCGTTCGGTACAACGTTAAACTGCCAACGAACGTCCGTAATGACATTAAACTAGCAATGGTCTGAAATGGCTGGTTCCTTTTAAAAGCTTTCTAAAACTATTATTTCTTTTGGGCCACTATGGCATAAAACTGGTAATCTTTCTTTCCTTAGCAATAGAGGCAATAGTCCACCATGACTTTAAACTAGTGTGAACAACCCGAAATGGCTTTAAACTAGGATTCAGTACGTTACAAGTTTATAAACATTCACTATATTATGTCAAATTCTCATTCAAATGATATAAGTTACAGCCTTAATTTGTGACTTCAATGTTACTTTCCTATTTTACAAGTATTGATTCACATTTCGTTCCTCCATTTTATAGTTAGTTACATGCATATGTTCACTATAATACTTGAAAAGTCAAAAAAAAATTTCTTATGAGGAAGAGGAGAAAAGTCAAAAAATCAACACTAAAGATAAATAAACATATATGAACATATGGAAATACGTAAAGATGTGCATGAAATTCATAAAACTTTAAAATCTCCATGAACTTGTTGTTCGCTCAAAATTTAAAATTTTAAAAAAATTTAAAATTTAAAAATGGTGCACACACTTAGTTCAAATGACAAGTCAACATAAATACTAGTGGCCCGGTATGGCCTTAAACTGCCATGTGGCCCAATACGGCCTTAAACTTCCATGACCATCACCGTATCTCCTAATTTCATTAGTATATAGTTTGATTATCCTATGTTCGTTTACACTTTGTAACTCTCCTGCCAAGGGGGTGTTTCTTACTTTGCTTCCATTTTAATTGGCAGGAGCAAGCACCATGATCACCAAGAGTATTCTCTCAATATTGTCTCTTAGTGGACCATACAGGGAGGTAGAAAGAGCAATCAACCCAGAATCCTTGGATCTAGACCCATCCACTTATATCGATTTAATAGCCTCCAGTCAAGAAACGTCAGATTGGCCTAAAAATGTGACTAAGAATTTGGACTTGGAAGCTGACAATATCACTGAAGATCCTCTAGTTGAAATCCCCATTGATACAGTCAATGACGAAGCTAGAACATTGAAATTAAGTGCCCTACTAGACTCGCAACTTGTAGGTAACATCACTCAAGTCTTAAAAGGCAACATAAAAATGTTTGCATGGTCATACACAAACACGCCAGGATTAGATCCCCAGATCATCCAACATAACATCATTCTTGATGAAAAAATCAAACCAGTAAAAAAAAAAGCATGAATGGTTAGACCCGAGGTAGCGTTACCCGTCCGTGTGGAAATCACAAAACTCTACCAAGCCAGCTTCATCCGAGCTGTTGATTATTCCAATTGGGTATCAAACATTGTTGTAGTCCCTAAGAAGAATGGTAGTATATGCATATGCATTGATTTCCATGACCTTAACACAACCTCTATAAAGGATGATTTTCCGTTACATAGCATTGATAAACTTATTGACACAACTGCTGGGCATGCACTATTATCCTTTATGGATGGATTTTCAGGATACAACCAAATAAGAATCAATCTGGAACATCAACTTAGAACAACTTTCATGACACCTTGGGGTACATTATGTTATACTATGATGCCATTTGGCCTGAAAAACGCAGGAGCTACATATCAACGAGCAATGACATATATATTCAGTGATTACATGCTCAATTTGCTCAATGATTATGTTGATGATATCATGCTTAAATCTAAGGCAACCAAACAACATGCAAAAGATGTAGACTTAGTACTTAAATGTTGTCTCAAATATGACCTTATACTCAATCCAAAGAAGTGTGTCTTTGGTGTCAAAACGGGCAAAATGCTTGGTTTCGTAGTCTCTAAAATGGGAATACAGGTAGATCCTAATAAGGTTAAGGCAATAACTAATATGCAACCACCAAAGAATCTTACAGAACTACGTGGTCTTCAAGGTAGGCTACAATTCATTAGACACCTTATTGAAAAATTGACAGATAAGCTGAGACCTATGTAGCACCTATTACGAAAAAATGTGCATTTTCAATGGACCCAACAATGCCAAGAAGCATTTGAGAACATAAAACAAGAGCTGATCCAATTATCGACAGTTTATCCCCCTCAAGGTGATATACCCTTCTACATATACCTTGCAACTTTTGATGCTTCCATCACATTGATGCTTTGTCAAAAACATCAAGATGGAGCCGAAATCCCTATATATTACCTAAGCCACACTTTAATTGCCTATGAACAACGATACAACGACGTGGAAAAATCATGCCTTGCCCTCATTTTCACCTTGAAGAAATGGGCATTACTTATTCCGTAATCAAGTTTACATCATTTGCAAAGATAACATACTTTGCGCTATCACTAACATAATCTATGAATCGAGTAGGATAGCTAGATGGAAAGCAATGATCGTAGAGTTTGACTTACACTATGTTTCCCAATCCTCCACAAAAGGTCAAGCAATAATCACACAATTAGCCGTCTTGCCAATGCATGATCAAGCAAGAGTTAGCCTTGAATTCCCTGACGAGAATGTTAACAGTATAGACATAGTACCTGACAACTACAAGGAAATCCTCTATTTCAATGGAGCTTTGACCTCCCGAGGAGGAAGTGCTACGACTATTTTAACATATCCCTTTGGAGAGATCCAACCCTTTGCCTACTGACTAACCTTTCCTTGCACCAATAACATGGCAGAGTACAAAGGTCTTCTTAGAGGTCTTCAAGCACCGTTAACATCGAGGATCTCACATCTTGTAGTTCGAGGTGATTCACAGTTAGTTATTAATCAAGTCACTTAGGTTTACGCATGTAAGCCTCTTCATTTGCAGCCATATTATGATTTGACCAAACATCTGCTGAGGAAACTAGTAGAAATGGATATACAACATGTCCCTAGAAGTGAAAACACCATTGCTGATGCACTTGCCACACTAGCCTTAAACATGACACCCGAAATGTTCCATGCGTTGCCAAGCTCTATAACAAGTTGTGTTGAACTTATAATTAACACATGTGACGAAATGCCTATAGCATTTGTTAGTACAACACACACAATAGAATGGTACGATGACATAAAAGAGTACCTTCTAAGAGGTGAACCACCACAACATTTGACAAATGCTCAAAAGGATACAATGCGAAAATGCTCCCGGAAATATGCATTAATAGGAGACATCTTGTGTCACAAATCCTATGAAGGCATTCTGCTAATGTGCGTTACTAGCATTGACAGTCAAAAAATCATAGAACAAGTCCACGAAGGACTTTGTGGAGGACACATTGCACCTAAAGCAATGGCAATAAAGATTAGGCGCTTAGGCTACTACTGGTCACACATGGAGTATGATTGCATCTCCAAAGTTAGAACATGTGACATTTGCCAAAAGCATGGTAATCTAATACACGTACCACCTAATGAATTGAACATAACACAAATTACATGGCCATTCAAAAAATGGGGATTAGACCTAATCGGACTGATAATGCCCTCATCTTCAGCAGGACATAGCTTTATTATCATTGCAACTGAATACTTCACAAAATGGGTAGAAGCTATTCCCCTTAGGAAGACCACCTCAAAACACATTTGCACTTTCATAATAGAAAATATCATGAACTGTTTTGGTATTCCAATGACCATAGTTACCGAAAATGGGCCACAATTCAACAGTGTAGATACTAAAAGCTTCTATGAAAGCCTAGGCATTAAACATGCATTTTCATCACCTTACTACCCATAGAGCAATTGTCAAGTAGAGGCTACAAACAAAATTGTCATCATGGTGCTCAAAAAGATGCTAAATCAGAGTAAGAAATGATGGCATGAACAATTAGTCTACGCATTATGGGCATACAGAACGCACATCGAACATCCATAGGTAAAACTCCATATAGTCTTGTGTACAGATCTAAAGCTATTTTACCTTTAGAATTGCAGGTTCCCTCATTGTAAATTGCTCTCTCAAGCCTCCTTGATGAAAGTCAAAACAATGAACTATGCATTGTTGACCTTGACTTGGTAGAGGAAGAACATGTGCGAACACTTGATTAAATCGAATGGTACCAGAAACAACAATGGCAATGACACAAACATGATCTGCACAAGCACCCGATCAAAGAAGGAGACTTAGTCCTTAAAGCCGTATGTGAACACTCAGATAAATTCTCAGCCAACTGGGAAGGGCCTTACTTAGTCACCAAGGTGTAAAATAATGGAGCATTCAAACTTGTTGATATGAATGGGAACAAGTTTGCTAATCCTACAAATCACTTGTACCTGAAACGATACTATGTCTGATAAACTTGAGGTATGTCAAATTCCTAGCATCATGACTTAAAAATGATACCATAGAAAAGTCCTGGCATCATGACTTAAAACTGATACCACAAAAAAGTCTTGGAATCATGACTTAAAAATGATACCATAGAAAATTCCTAGCATCATGACTTAAAATTGATACCACAGAGAAGTCTTGGCATCATGACTTAAAACTAATACCATAGAATAGTCTTGGCATCATGACTTAAAACTGATACCACAAAAAAGTCTGGGAATCATGAATTAAAACTGATACCACAAAAAATTCTTGGCATCATGACTTAAAATTGATACCACAGAACAGTCCTGGCATCATGACTTAAAACTGATACCATAGAAAAGTCTTGGCATCATGACTTAAAATTGATACCATAGAAAATTCTTGGCATCATGACCTAAAACTGATACCACAAAACAATCTTGGCATCATGACTTAAAACTGGTACCAGAGAAGATTCCTGGAATCATGACTTAAAACTGATACCATAGAACTTTGTCCAGTACAACATTAAACTACCACAGCTATCTGCCATGACATGAAACTAGCATCCAGAGTCCACTAAGACTATAAACTAGTTTGCCTCTTCACAGTCCGCTACGACTATAAACTAGCAATGCATCATCCGCTACTACACTAAAATGACATTGTCCAAAGGATTATGATGTAAAAATAATCCACAAGAGTCTGCTAAGACTATAAACTGGCAACATCATCGATGACTAGGTAATACTTGAAAAGATATGTTGTTGTAATTGGCTGTACATGTTCCATAAGGACTTGTTGCACAATTTTTCTCATGGAAACTAATGAAGCTGATGTTGTTCATAATTTTGTTTGCTTTGAAAATTGCACGTGGTGACTCCATCTCCTAGTTTAAAGCGCTTAGTTAACTGATTCATTTGTGTTTTTCTTATCTTCTTGGAGTTGTGTTTGCAGGATGACACTCCTAAGGCATTCGTACATAGATGCACTTTATCATGATGATAGGGTATCACATTCTTCCTGATGCACATAACTGTAATCAATCCATTCATAAGTACATTCTCAACTCCTGATACATCCCCTATTTCCCTAGTATGTCCCAATTATCCTATTCAATTACACCCCTGGATACATTCCACTCAGCTCAAAACTCTTGATACACTGTTGCACACTGTGATCCTCTAAGTAGTTGCAATGCAAAACATAGTACACGATGGATGATGCAAAATGCTAGCGCTCAAACACAAGCATGGTACAAAAAGCAAGCTCTTTCAAAAATACCAAGAAAAGAAAAATAAAAGAAAAGGAAAAGACAAAAGAAAAGGAAAACAAAGGAAAAGAAGAAACAAACAAAAAAGAAAAAGAAAAAGAAGGTCAAAGAGAAAAATGCACGGAAAAGGTCTTCATGACCCTATTGACATCATAAACAAAAGACTATTGGCTATTCTCATACAAGCCCTAGGTGAGAAGGTAATTGTCTTGGAAAACAATTACACTCATGTCTCAAAGAGACCATGTTGTGGATCATCGTGTGGCTTTGGCTGTTTACAACGGGCCCCGTAAGCATCCCATAAGAGTCCCATTTCTCCGAGGAACACACCTCCTATGTCTTGGCTTCGAGTCTATTGAACATTAGCTATTGACAAGGACCAAGGATGTAGCTCATTTGCATGAGAGCACTTCCTCTCCCACAATCCCGGAAGCAATCATAGCCCTTAACCTCCTGGCTTTCCTAGTTACAACTGATTCCCTTGCATCTTGAACCACATTCCCTCAATCCCATGTACTTTTGAAAATGACATGATGACATCTGGCCAAGGGTGGATGGTTAATGCTTGGTACTTGTTTGTTCATGGTGTTTTGCACTTCTTTGTCGATGTCTCTTGGGTAGATTCCTCCAGACATCAACAAAGAGGGGCCAATGAAACATGACTAATTTCGGCTTAACACTTTGAAACAAGAATGAATCAAGCCCTTTCAAGCTTTCAGGAGGAAAAATTTGGCTAAGGCATGGAAACCATGCTCAGCTAAATCAAGCTAGCTTGCTCATCCCATCAATCTGGAAGCTTGCCCACAGCATGACCAACTCTTGAAGTCTCAAAACTAAGCCAAAACGATCTGATCTACTCAAAGAACATCCTTGACAACTTCCAATCCCAACTTTCAAAATGCCAGATTTCAACTCAAAATTGCAAGTTTTTGCAAGATTTCACAGGTCACGCTGCATGTCACGCTGCATGTCATGCTGCAGCGTGACTGCAGTGTGGCCTACTCAAACTGGTTCCAAACAAGTCACATCCAGGCTCAAATTCCAGATTTCAGATCACTCTTAGGGTCAGCCATAGCCTGACAGTAGTTGCATTCAAGAATCAAAGCTTCAAAATCATAATTTCGAACAAAATACATCATTTTTGAGTCATGTCACACTGCATGTTATGCTGTGGTCACGCTGTAGTGTGACTCTAGCATGACCTGCTATAAATAGCTCGAAACAAGGCACCTTTAGGCTCAATTTGTCAATCACAGCCAGGCAATCCTTACTGCAAGAATTAGGCTTGAAAATTCCAAAAATTTGGTGAAAAATTGTAATTTTTTGTTCACTCATGCTAAGGTCATGCTGTAGCATGAGTGTAGCATGAGTGTCGCATGCACACCCCTAAGTCATGCTGAGACAAAATCAACTCATGCTGGAAGTTCCTATCAAGAAAAAATACTCCAATAGCCACAAAACCACTCGAATCTACATCCTGCAATAGTCAAGTCAGAAATCCAAAAGTTTCAAGGGAGCTAGAGCCAATTTCTCTTACTGTACATCATCCTTTCAATGTAAATTTTCATTTGTGGGCTTACTGAGCCCTAACATTCTAAATTGTATGTGCTTCTATGGGCTTGAGTAAGCCACACGTTGTAAGATACAATGCACCTGGTCCAAAACGTAGCTTGTCCACACACGTCCAACTCACACACAGTTGTCCATCGGACACGTGTGACTAGATCTACTTTCCTCTCATCTCCCAACTGTTGATTCCATTCTCAAATTCTGCACCCAAGCCTGGCCCAACCCTATAAATACCATATCAATTCACGTAAACAGGGTTGGCAATTTTTGAAGTTGGACAACTTAGGAAACTAAGACTAGAAATCCTTGGGCACTCAAGCATACTTGAATCCTGGCATCTAAGTACTTCTAACACACATCACATCACATCATCACATCACATCACCCCGAGGCTTGGTGTTGGACCTGCCATCCACACGTGCAGCTACGCTTTGACCTGTGCACATCTTTTCTAAGCAATACAATACAGTTTTTTTTGCCAGTCATTTATTCTATTTACTCTATGCTTTACATTTAGTTTACGTTTGGTTTATGTTTTATTCACAATACAATTTCTGCATACGTTTCTGTTTACATTTTATATGCACTGTTTATGTTTTAAGACATCAGTTATGATAACCCCAGCGCAAGCCATAGTTTACGCTCGGGGAAGTCCTTGGTTGATTTGCGTGCAGACCATCCAAGGAACTCTGCCTCCATTCCCTTTTCCAGCTTGCCCTCAAGCAAAGGTAAGGTCAGCTGTGCCTGCCCGACGATCTTTCGGTGTTTTTTTTTTCTGTTTCAGCCTTACACCGACGATTTAGGTTAGTACAATAAACAGACCATTTAGGGTGCCCCATTTTCGTTTTCTCTAGCACTGCCCTCACGTAGATTCGGGGTTAGGCTGTGTGCTCAAAGACCTCTCAATGTTTCCAACCACCAACATTTTCTGTCACTACAGGTTTTGGCACTAGAAGGAGGACCTATTTTTCCTTCATTTTTGTACTTAGCATTTTTTCTGCATTTTTAGACTTGGCCATTTTTCTGCATTTTTGTACTTGGCCATTTCCCTGCTATTGACATACTTAGTCATTTTTCTTCTGTATTAAGAGTTAGCCATTTTTTGCAAACAGTAACTCTCACAACCTGATCTGTGAATATGAATCTAGGTCAACCTTCCACATTGGTGTCTAACACCTTTAATACCATAATCCAACCAAAGCATTCCGCGTTAAGCCAAAAACAATACAATTTTGTTTGTGCCAAAATCCATGCAGGACTACCAGTGGATTACCTCGATTTAGAGGTAAAACAAGACTACGAACAATTCCACTGAAATGGATGGGAGTATAACCCCTCTTTGTTTGACATAATCCCACTCACGAAGCCCTACCACTAGTTGTTGTCCCAACTCATCCGTGAAAATAAGCATGATGCAGCAAAAACCTATGAGGAAGCCTCACAGAGAGAGGAAGATGATTTTGAGGCTTGCTTTGAGCACGAGAGCCACATCCACACCTTCTTCCAACAACCACTCCCTAGTATAGCCCCTCCTTGATTTGGTCTACCCATCCCCTCCAAGATAGTGACCATGCTAATTTAGCCTTCCTTGTAAGCAACTAATACATTTTCCCAGCACTATGCTCATGTAGGGGCCATGTCCTAGCTCCAAATAACTTGGGCATCCTACATCCTACCTATCTCATTGGTGTCTGCGGTGTCCGTCCAACCCACCTATGTGTGGCCCACTCCAATCACCACACCCATCACTCAGCCATTACATCAGCAATCATCTGCTACGATGTTACACTGGCAACACCCGTTCACTATGACATTAAACTGGCAAACTTTACAACTAATCCAAGCCCAACCAATGTAACCAGCTAGCACATCCCCAAGCTTGGATCAGGCATTCTAGCCGATACAAAGTTTGACGGAGTTGATCAACTGACTTAAGGCTGCCTCCTCTGACACCATTAAGGTGGTGGAATTCTACCAAGATGATCCCATAAGTCCTATGGTACCACCTCTAACTCTCCCAAGTGGGGCCCAACTGCCTCAATTTACCAAGTACAACAGTGAAGGGGACCCCAATGCACACTTGGTCACATTTTGATCTGAATGCCTACTCCTTCAAGCTTGGCCACACACTATCATGCGCGTGTTCCCCATGTCACTCACTAGTAAGGCCTTTGACTGGTATCGTGCACTACCAAAGGCCTCAATCCCCTCTTTGGAGGATCTCATAACCAAGTTTGTGACATGCTTCAGGTACAACCTAAAGCCTGAAGCAACCCTTGACCAGCTGATGCAAGTTAAACAAGGGCCTCTAGAGCCCATGCCAAAATTTCTCCATCATTGGAATGCTACATTGAGCGAAATGCATGAACCTCTAGTGGAGGCACATCTACTGGCAATATTTAAAGGTGTAGTAAATGACTTCATCATGTCCAAACTGTATTATCTAGCCCCAAAGTCTCTTAGCCAAGCCTTTGACCAAGAAAAAAGCATAGAAGACGCAGCACAAGCTAGCAATGAACTAGCCTATGTGGCCTACAGAAACCAACACACTTGCAAGCATGTAGCCACAAGTACAAAAGCAACCAATTGGGGCCCAACAGCTAAGAAGGCCCAAACACCAACTAACAAAACCACCAATTCTGGCACCAACTTACCTACATTGATAGGGGCTACCTTAAGACCCAACTTCTAGTGCAAGGACCACTCAAAGTATACACCACTACTGATGCAACCCTTTAAACTACTAGAGTAACTCCTAAAAGTTGGGAAAATCCAACACAAACACGTATCAGAAATTTCTTGCCAAAAACATGATAGGTACTATGAACTACTAAGGAACCCTACTTTAGCAGTGCCAAATGAGTCCCCAGTTCCAAAACACTTCAAGCTGGACCAATACTATCATGACCACCAATTGGCTGGTCACAGTACAGACAACTGTTGTGCTTTGCAGGATGACCTCCAGAGAATGATAGAATGTGGCCAACTGGTGCCTAACACGGTGAGTCAATCCAACATAGATGATGCCTCCTATGTCATAAATTCCATTAGCATAGGTGGTAAGTCTAAACCTACGCAAAAACCTTTTGTGATTCGAGTGCCTCCTAGCAAGGCAAGGATTCCCTTGGCCTCCACAAGCAAGAGGCCTTCCTTTATTATCAAAGTACCACCTCGAGCACCCATAGCATCCTTTATGGTCAAAGTTCCACAACAACCGTCTGTTAAGATGTTAAACTCGCATGATGCAACAACAACTACTAAGAGATCTTTTTTTATCAAGGTGCCACAACAAGTTGACCACACAACAACTCCACCTAAGCCACCCTTTATCATAAGGGTGTCACAACATGTTGGCCCCTCACCTACCTAAAACCCAATAGTGGGAAACATCTCAATCCCTCCTCCTTCAAGGGTTAAATCCACTAGCAACCTCAGTAGACCCACCAAATGGCAATGCAAGAGGACAAACGAGTACCTCGCAACTCCCATGGCCAAAGTAAAGACCACAACTAGAAAACAACAACTAAACACTGGGGCCCCTACCCCCAAGTAGGCCAAGCAAACCAAGCCCAAGTCCCCCTCCTGAGAGATCTATCTCTCAAGCCACTTGGAGGAAGTCAAGGCCAACACAATGGCTAACAACAAGGACTTTGTAGCTGCACTAACACAGGTGAAGCAAACACTCAAGAAAAACAATACCACATTGAGCTTGTATGACCTAGTCATGACCTCATCTACTCAATGCCAAGCATTGGCCTAGATATTGGCCTCCATTCCTATTACAGAGGACATCCCTGCAAATGAGGCATCCATCTGTGCAAAAATGTTACCCCCTACATCGCAAGAATTGGGTTCAATATCTCTAGTGTTCTACAATAATGTAGTCAAAGTTAACCCCGAATGAGGGGAGGTTACTACAGCTTCACTATCCATTAGCATTCATGTTGGACAATGTACCATCCGCAGAGTGCATGTCGATGATGGTGCAGTAACAAACATAGTCCTATAATCTGTCATTGACAAGCTAGGCCTGGAAGATGAAATCAGGCTAACTAAAACCACATGATTAAAATCCTTCAATGGATCATGTGCCACATTCAGGGGTACAATCAACTTAGCCTTTGTGGTAGGAGAGCGATTCCCCACTAGTGCAAATTTCACTGTCATAGAGGAGATGTCAAGTTTCAACATGATTCTAGGTAGGGCTTGGCTAGCCCAACTAAGGGCCATCTCCTCTCCCATCCACCAAGAAATCCACCTTCCATACAAAGGTGATCAAGTTATCATCCATGGTGATAATGTTTCCTCTTCAACTATCCACGACATAGACATGGCACAAGTATTAGAAGAAGAGTTTCTTGGTGGTACACCTATAACAACCAATGCAGCGCCTAAGGCTAACACACCCAAATGAGTGGTTGAAGCCAACAGCTTCCCAGATGATGCTAAGCCTTGCACACTCCCTAATCCATGCCTGGTTAGGAAGCAACTACGTGACCAAGACCTTCCCTTAGCCAAAAATGTACTAAACGCTTGCCTACCCTTTACCTCCACTTCCCATGCATTTATGACTTTCATTTACATAGCACTAGCCTATGCATTTACATTTTTCCTACTTGCTTAGTTTCATTTTTGTTCACATATTTTTTTTACTTTGTTTATGCATCCATCCACTTAGCTTACGCATTACACCTAAAAATTATAAAACATGAAATTACAAAAACTCATGGCTCGAAAAGGTCTTAAACTAGCTTACGATCCAAAATGGTCTAAAATTATCACTTTTTGCATTGCTTTCCTTTTATTTATCCATTTAAACCTTGTTTATGATAGGTGTTGCTTGATGTTGTTTTCTTTTTAGTTGATCTTTGCAGGATTTTGCAGACACACATGACTACGCATGTAGCATCGCACCTTGTATAAGCATGGTAAGCACCAGTCCGCCATGACTATAAACTAGCACAGACAGTCCACTATGACTATAAACTGGTACAGCTCATCCTTGTGTCATGACATTAAACTGGCACAACATCTCATCCTTGTGTCATGACGTTAAACTGGCACAATAGCTCAGCCTTACGTCATGATGTTAAACTAGCACAATAGCTCATCCTTGCGTCATAATGATAAACTAGCACAACATCCACCATCCACTACGACATTAAACTAGCATACAATAGTCTACTAGGACTATAAACTAGCATATCATGATTTTCCAAGACCTTAAACTAGTACACGATCTACCAAGACCTTAAACTAGGTTCACGGTTTATCAGGATTTTAAACTGGCATGTAGTTGATCTAATCTGAACACTTGCCATTGCCTTGGGAGTACTCACAACATCATCACCTCCGACCATTCTGGTGATTCTTTTGGTGCACTTGCCATTAGTGTAGCATTCAGAACACTTGCAACATCATCGCCTTGGCACCTTCACTAGTTTCCTAAGCACTTGCAACTAGCACAACATTTGACACTTTCACAGCATCTTCACATCTAGCACTTGTAGCATCTTCACATTTGGCATTTGCACTTGCATTTCACATTTTGTGATTTTCTTTTCCTCTCTAAGTGTTGTTTGCAGGATGAATCCTTGGAGACGGTCGTGCAAAGGTGCATTCCATCGCAACAATAAGTTATCATGTTGCTTTGATGTGCATGAATGGACTAGTTGAGCCACTTAAGAGTGCACATCCCCCTCATCCCTATTACAACCTATGCACATCCATTCATTCATCCCAATATCCTCTCATACTCCCCATACTCATGATTTCACACTCTTCTGATGCATATGCACTGTGACACACATGGCATTCCCTTCACATCAACTATAGAACCCATGGTTGATGTAACATAATTCATCCTATAGGATGCCTCTGTTGCATGGTAAAAGCCTAAGCGGATGTAACATGAATCATTCCTGGGAGGAAACATCTATCCTATAGATGCAATGTGATGCATCAAAACAAATCCCATCTTCTTGATGGCCAACTTGTAGATAACATTCAGCAGTAAGCTGAACCCAAAGAAAGTTCACCTCACCACAAAAAAAAGAGCAACAACACTGCAGCTTTGCAATTGGCCCATCCTTGAATGAACTTTGATGCTCTCATAAACACTCCAACAAGAGGTAAACATTTCAGGGGCAAGCTACTTCATGCCATGGTCACTAGCAACCATGCTAAATTTGTATCTTACATCATGATCCACTGTTTGCATTTTGTTCCCACCATTTAAATTTCATCTCCTTAGCATTGCCTATACCCCTTTTCCCTTAGCATAACCTTATTCCCATAACACTCTTGAGCATGGTAAAATGACATCCGATCTTGTGCTGACAAATGATGTTGGTGATATGTCTACTGTGGTGTTTTGTAATTCTTTGTCGACGTCTCTCGGGCCACTCTTTCAGATGTCAACAAAGAGGGTTCATTGAAACACCACAAAATTTCAGGTCTCAGCATCACAACTACAAATATGGCTAAGTGTTATGTGTTGTTACATGTTGCTATGCTTCATAGTGTAGCATAGTGTAGCACCTTGCTACAGTGTGTAGCGTAGCACCTTTCTACGTTGCATAGTGTAGCATAGTGTAGCACCCTACTACAGTGCTAGCGTAGCACCTTGCTACAGTGCGTAGTGTAGCACCCTATTATGCTACGTTGTTACTTGCTGTTACACGTTGTTACCTATCACATTGCCATGTGGTGCCAGATCTACATTTTGGGCTAACCCTAGCCCTATAAATACCTCTGCGTCCTCTTTAAAAAAAGAGAGGAGAAGGGGGAAAGGCTGAAATTTTTGGATCAACAAAAGTAGTTAGCATTTGACATTTTAGCATTTTGGCACTTAGCTCCATGGGAGAACGAGGCCTAGAGGACACCACACGGACAAAGAGGCACAACTATATCACATGGTATACTATGACCACTGACCCAGGAGGCACAGTTTATCATAGTGAGTACCAAATTTCACAGCCCAACACCACTGAGGCTGTGATTTTGCTCTTACTATGCCTATTGTACACTTTGTATACCTGTACCCTTTTTCAGGGTAGTGTATCTTTCTATTCAAACTCTCTTTTTTGGTTGATCACAACATTTATTTGGCATTGTTAAGTATTAAGTCATGTTCATTGTCCCATTACACACTTTAGCATGTTTCTACTACTGTGCACATTATGTTTTCTTTTATTGTTTGAAAATGGATTATTGTACACCGATTAAGTTCTTGTCTGATCGACCAAACCGTTCAGGGTACCCCGTTTCTGTTTTCTCTAGCACTACCCTCATGTGGATCCGGGGTTAGACTATGCGCTCGAAGACCTCTCAGTGTTTCCAGCCACTAATGTTATCTGTCGCTACAGATACTAACCATGATATCCAGAAATACAAGTTGTTATATGAAGCATTCAATAAGTTGAAGGCTAAGTAGTGGGAGGTGTATATGGAGAAAGAAAAAAAAATCTTCTTGGAATGGTTCCTTGTTAAACACAATTGATCAATGAATTGAATAAGAGCATCACCAAGTTGAAGAAGGAGAATCATGGTCTTGTTGTAGAAAATAAGAGGTTGTGGAATATTGAGCAAGAGAAGAGTCAAATGAAAGCTTATCTTAAGCATCTCCAAGAGTAATTATCTAAGGTCAATGAAGATGTATGTAGATTAGTAACTAAAAATAGAAATTTCTCAATGGAGGTAGTAAAGGCAATTAGGCAAAAGTCTACAATCAAAATCATTAGCTAGAAGAATGAAGCCATCAAGTATGAGAAGATTAAAAACCATAATAGGAAACATGTGAACATTTCAAAAGAAACCAATGAGAAGGAGATTTAATTAACAAAAGGATAAACTCAATTCATGCTCAAGTAGATTCCATGAGATACATGACAATTAATCCTTGATGGTCTAAACACCTGCAATCAAGTAAAAATCAAGATGAAGGAATTGTAGATAGAGGAAATGACCCAATACATAGAGTTGGCTAATTTACATTATGCAAACCTCACAATGTTAACTGTTAACAAATCTAGAATTTATTTGGAAAAGTAACTGGCCACTTCATTCTTAATATATGAGAATGAGTACAAGCTCCATCATGAAGTCCTTTAAAAGTTAAAAATTGCAATCGTGGAGTGTAAGGTCCTTAAGGCCAAATTCACAAATCAAAGAGATGTGTCAAAGGACCTAAATAAATAAATGGTAGACTACTAGGAACTAAAGGTAATAGTAAAGATGTTTAACATTGAGTGCATACATTTTGTAGCTTGGTTTTTCAATGCTCATTAGATATTTCCAACTCTAAATATCCTTGAAAAGTACCTACAACTTCAACTGTAGGTAAGATAGCCTAGACCATTAATGAGATCAAGATAAAATAAGAGAAGATGAGAGCCCTCATCAAGGCATTTAAAATAAAGAGTGTAATAATAGTAATAATGGATTAGCTGTAGCAATTACTAAGGCATGAGGAGTCACTCCCACTAGGTACTACTTAAGCAATATGCCTTAGACAATTTTGTCATCCTACTTATTTTTGTAAGGAGAATGTGTTCAAATTTTATTATTTTATCAATTTTGTTAATGACTCAAATAAAATTTGTAATTTGGCATTCAAGTGAAGTCAAGTTGTATCAGCTAATCATTTAAGTAATTACTTCCACATTTTTGTAAAAAACTTTATTCTAATTTTGTTTAACTTAAGAATGAGTTTTTAGTCAATTGTGGGGGTATGATAAACTCCTTTATGTTTCACTAAAATAATTTTTGATACCTAAGTAATTTGCAATTTTTAATTAATTATTTACCTCTTTTTAAAGTAAACTTTACTCTAGAATTTTATGATAATGAACTTGGAATTTTTTATTTATGTCCACTATAATCCCTTGCATCTACTGAACTAATTTTAAAACTCCTTTTATTAATTTTATTTAAAATTTATAACTTGGTGATTCCTAGTGGAATTAAACTTATGACCTAGGGTTACCAATCCAACTCTCTTACCACTATGCTAATATCTTATTTTTACAATGCTTTAGTTTATAGGATGAAGTAAATTAAATTTTTCTAAATTATTAGATTTTGGATGGATTAAAATGAAACTAGATTGATGTTGGAACCTCAAAAATAATTGTAATATAGGTACATCTCAAGATATATAGTTCAATTAGAACAGTATAGCTTAGCATCTTGCATTAGAATCAAACCCATGACTTGAAGCTTTCAAATTAAGTGTTCAAATCAAAATAAAATTAGAGGACTATATATACCCCTAAGACATATAGTTAACATGAAACTTTCATAAAACTTAAGTATAACTTTATAACTTAATGCTAGCCATTAGAATTAAACCTATAGCTTAGAGTTTTCAAATCAAAATTCTTATCACTATGAGTTTTGTTGGTGGTGGAGGTGTTGGACCCCAGAAGAATAATTAATAATATTAAAAAAATTTGGAGTGGATTAGATTATGGAAGAGAAAGTCTAAAAAAAACCCAGGGTTTTAGAGGTGCCTGTTAAAGTTTTCATCCATACAACAAACCTTGAAAAACCTCCCCTCTTGGGTAGGAAAAGGATTAGGCCTTTGATTTGAAATCACCCTAATAGGTTTTCACTTCTTACTAAGGGTTTCTTGTAAAGATAAGGAGAAAAATATTTTGAGAAAAAAAAAAGAATACATGAATTAAAGATAAAGAAAAAATAGTAAAAAAAGCTGAAATCTTCTCATCCTTGAGCTTCTAAAATAAAAAGAAATTAATAATTAGAAAAAAATTAATTATTTAGCTTTTATTGGGAGTTTTTTTTTTACTCAAAGTTATAGCTGATGATGAGTGGCGAGGTACCCCTATGCTCAACCATACGAATCACAAGTGTGCATGCATGATCCAGTCAAATTCCATGGATGGGACTAGTTGGGGTATCTAGATCGTTATGCTCTAATCGTAGTTCACTTTCCCACTTGGACTAGTGGCAGCTTATCATGTATGGTTTAGTCCAAAGTGAGGCATATGATGTTGTTTCTAATTTTATGCTACTCATAATGATGATAAAAAGGTAGAGTAATTAAACTAATGGACAATGGAAAGTAAAATCTAACTAGCCTATGTGCAATGAGTATCAACCCTTAATCATCCATATACATCTTGGACTTCGTGAGACTACTTCTGGGATGGCCAAGCATATGTCATTGGATGTAGCAAACAATACACTTCTGGGTTACCAAGTAGTTCCACTTAAACACTTGCTATTAAGGCGTATGCATTCTGCTCAATAACAGGAATAGTAAATAGCAATAAAGGGAAACATTTAACTAAAGAAAGTAGTACATATTTAATAATTAAAAGTAATAATAATTTAAGTGGATCTTGCAATGATGGGAGTAATCTTGATCTTTATTGCTAGTCATGTAACGTGTCCAAGTATGTCACACTTGAACAAAGGTGTCGTACAATTACAAACATCACACTGTGGGCATGCACTGGAAATAACAGACTTTAAAAGAAGACAAATTGGATACTAACTTGAAAACTGACTCAAAATGGGAGCCTAGGTTTCTATTTATAGGCAAGAGTATATGCTCTGATGTCAGGTACCCGATAATGCATCCAAGCCTCAACATCATGTACGCAACATTGTATACCAAACATCGAAGTAGATAGGAAACAACGATTCATCAGATGTGAAGGCTCTGATGTCAAGATAGAAAAATCAAGACTCATCATACCCCCATGACTAAATGAAAAATCATCCTTGAGTTAAACAAAATGAGGAACAAGTTTCTTAAAAAATATTAGGTAGGTATGGGATTATTGGTGTTGGCACATTTGGCCATTTCATGGAACAGTAAGACTCCTGATTTGAAAATTAAACTCATGGGTTTAATTTTGGTAAGCCTCTTGCTTCATTTTCAATAGCTTATAAAAGTCAAGTCATGCTTCTAACCTTATATATTCAAAGGTTGTTGGCATATCAAAGTTTAATTGCCCGGTTGTTAAGACTTTGTGGTGTGGTTTTAAATCAAAGTTTGAATGAGATTGTTATGGGTGTAATTTTGGGGCAAAAACTGGCTTGTGGATATTCCAAATATTAGCAAAAATCAGCTGTTGGTGGTCAAATAGATTTCAGTGGAAACATTGGAATACCATTCTGGAAAATATTTCAACACGATTTTGGCACAACCGTTGAGAATGGTTACGAAAAATGCCAAAATCCTCACTCACGCAGTTGCTGGCAACAAAAGCGAAACCCAGAAAACCTGGATTTGTGCCTTGAAACCCTTGTTGCTGCTAGAGAGAACCTGCACTAAAGACCATCCGTTTGCCTTGAGCACCGTTGCTGTTGCCATCAATGTCGCTGCAGTTGCCATCACGAGTGCTGTTGCTAGAGATGAACAGGCCGTTGCCGTTGATCTGCGTGCCTGTCTGAGCGCTGTTCTGAGCGTGAGCCAATGTGCCGAGAGAAGAAGAGTCGATGCCAGCACCTGCAGCAGGGTGGGTGGAGGAACATCGGTAGGAGAGAAACGAGTGGCGGGTGGATGAACAGCGGAACCAACACAACACGCGACTGTGAAAAGCAGAGGACCCTGCCGATGTCTGCCACATGTAAAAAAAATTCTTCTCTGTCTGGCCGCAGCTGCAATCTGGTACTGCTGAGTCTGGAGTGAGTCCCCCATCGATGCACTGATCTTCAGGGTTTCTGATGCCGAAACCCTCAAATCTGAACCTGTGCGCATTTGCACAAATGATCCCACGTAAAGGTCTAGCTGTGAGTACACTGCAAAAATCCATGGGCAGAGAACAAAGGGCAGAAAAAAAAGGTTGCAAAGAAGTTAGATCCAATGGCAGGCACATTTTTAGCTCGTCCCTGTAACTTCCAAGAATTTGTGCAGGTTACTTCCTTGCCAAACAGGGTTCTTCTTCCAAAGGACTTATTTCAAATTTTTAGGTGGTATGTCGTTCACTCCTCCTGCAACCTACCTTCCAAAACAGTAGCCATGTCCAACGCCGATGCATTCGGTATTGCATACTAGTCCGGTGAATGCGGCAACAAAGACACAAAGCCATATTAAGATAGGTGTCTAGAGTTATTTTGGGCCGATGCTGGTAAACCGGACTTGCAGTTTATCAAATAAAATTTTAAATAATCACAATACCATATACACTAAGTGTGAAGCCCATATACACTAAGTGTGAAGCCCCGGTTATAAACTTACCTTTCTTTTAATTTAATTATCCCAAGACTTCAAAACGTTATTGTTTTTAAATATTATTATATAAGCTACTACCTACAAAATAATTGTAATATTAATGTTAAAATGTTTATAAAATTTTAAACATTTGTAGTATGTATTAATGTTAGCATGAAATTCTCCTAATTTTATGCATAACTTCCTAACTCCCTAACTACATAACTTTCTCCTAGCTTGTTGGGCAAGGAATCTTCTAATTGGTTAGTCCAATTACTTGGGAGAAAAGTTAGGTGATATATTTTTGAGATATTTTTGGGATATTTTTGAAATTGTAACTTCCCTACCTACCTTTGAACCCTATAAAAAGGTGGGGGGGATGAACATTGAAAAGGGGGAGATCATCACTTCTCACATCACACTTGGGGTCTCATACATCACACTTTGAAGGCTACTAGTTAGCACTTGGGCT
>MNCI01008281.1:1158-12008 GCA_015680685.1 Gnetum montanum | reverse complement strand
CTACAACACCCATTAGCCCAATGCTTTCTTCACCATATAGTAAGTCAATCTTTCTTCCAACCTTTGTACCAAAATAACTAAGTTAAATAAACAAAAACATTGAAATTTGTTATACATACCTTGAAAATTAGTAACAACTAACATTACCATTTCTAATCCAAGTTGTTTTGCATCATGTTCACCTAACTAACTTCCACAAAAAATACAAATTCTTGTCATTCTACTAATTCAAACTTGTCAACACACATCATTCACTTGACTAAAATGGATCTTTCCATTTATAATCTATTAAGAGGACTAGCTACTAGATCATGTTCTTTCCAATGCAACAAAAATATAAAATAATATATTGCTTTCTATCATATCATCACTATCCTCATAATGATTTCTCCTTTTTATCAACCATGACTATATCTTATAACAAAATATTTGATCTACTTTTGAAGCACAACAATAATACTATATCGATACATTCCAAACTTCAATAATGTAACCACTTATTAGTCATGACAACATGACCACATCAACAATGACAATCACATTCTATCCATGCATGACAAAGAAAAGGCCATCTAATAATATTACCAATTTTCAACCATATTATCAATTACAATCCAAGCATTATTGCATTGAACATATTTGTCTATCTTTTTTGTGCTTTGCATGATAATTTTCTTATCAAATATGTCATAAATAAAAAAAACTATCTCTATAAACAAGCCTCTTTACTTTGTCTCCATTATGTAGACCTTTATGTAACAATCTTTGTACAAACATTGCTTTCTCTTCCATCCTCTACATAAAAACCAAGCTACAAATTTTCCAAGGCAACTTTTGATGTGATCCTTAGCTGCAGCAATGCTAGTAGCATGTCTACGAGGGTGTTTTTCTTCTACATATCTATAATGTTAATTGCTAACTTGCAACAATGTGCATTGTCTGAGCCATCTTTTAGGTTGTATCTGAGAGGAAAAATGTTTATTATGAAAAATAATATTCAAGTATAAAATAATAATGTTATGTAATGCAATAAAATTGATTTTCATGTCCGTTTGTTTAGGTTGATGTACTGCATTGCATTTAGAAACAAAGATGATGATAGAACAAATATAAATGTTATTTGCAATTCAATTTGGCAAGGACTTGAGTCATTTTCAAAGAGTATCACCTTTAATTTTTAAAATAATATAAAATAAATAAGAAAGTGGAACTCAATATTTTACACATTATGCAAATAGATTTCCAAGATTGGAATGGTTACCAAATCTCCATAGGTTGCATTAGTTGTTGACATTCTTGTCAGTATAATTGTGATTCAAAATACTGAACTCATTTTCTATTATCATAGCTTATAAAATGAGGAATTTGATTATCTTAAATGTAGAGACATCTCGTTATTCTAGCCCAAGTTCGTGTGTGGATGTGCAACCTACATGTCAATGTTTGTATACTTTCTTCTTGGATATGTTGATATGTCATGTGTGCACCTTCTTATTGAATATCTTGATATGCAACTACAAATTGATAAATAGGATCCATATAGTTTGATGAGTCATGTTTTGCTAGGCTATGATATTGGGGCCATGATGTCAAATATCTAATATCCGGGCATAACCTTTGATGTCAGGGATCTGATATTGCCCCTTCCATGTTAGCCTATAAATACAACACTTGGATGCATGATTGGGAGATAGAAAGATAGATATAGATGGTAGATTTTGATAAATTTCAAGTTTTGTTAGTTTCTAGTGCACACCTGCAATGTGATGTTAAGTGATTATATAATATCCTTATTTGAGTGTGACGTACTTGGACATGTTACATGTTTGGCAATAAAGATCAATATTACTTTCATCATTGTAACATACCCTAACTTTATTATTATTGTTAATTTCTTAAATGTTTACTATTTTCCTTAGTTAATGTTATCATTCATTGCCCCTTTATTCTTTTTTTCATTAAGCAGAATGAGTACAACTAATCACAAGCACTTAAGTGTAACCACTTAGTAACCCAGTAGTGTTATCGTTTAGTACGCCCAGTAATGATACACTTGGCAACCCCAACAGTAGTTGCATGAAGTCCAAGGCATGTATGAAAGGCTATTGCCTTGTCATGTTACATCTACATGAGTATTGGGTTTTTACATTAGATCCCAAGTTCGTACAGAAGCATATGCCTAGGAAATTACCTTTCTCACAAGGTAATTATAGATAGTCCTACAACCAATTGTACTTTCCTAGGAGGACTTCTTACCAACCTCAACACTATCATCGACCACATTGGCAAAACCCATAGTCATGGGAGAGGCCATCATCAAACCAACCCTACCCTTATGGCCAGCCAAACCCGTACAATTATGTTCAACAACCTATTTCCCAAACTAGTTCCATGTCCTCTACTTCAAATTGTTACTGCCACTCTCCTGAGTATCATCAACCCACAACATCTCCTAAAGGATTACCACCTCACACCTCTTACCCTCCATCATATCCCTAATATTCTCATACTCCATGCCATCACATGTCACAACCAACAACATAGGAAGGTTTAGCGCCACAACATCAACAAAAGAATGCCACTTGTGCTATGAATATGCATAGACATGATAATGTCTGTAGGTTTTCACCACAATCCTAAAAACATCCTTTCTTTAGGATAGCTCCCATGCATAAGCATAACACTCATGGACCTACTACATCATCCAAACTAGCATAATGCCAATCAAGTGCAACACCTTTCCTTTCACAACCAATGTCCTCTGATCCTACATAAAGGCTGACATTCATCATTACTCCAACACCTAACAGAAGTAATGAATCTAGCACTATGGAGAGACAAATGAATCCATGCATACCTAATCATGATCAAAGATGTAGTTATGGGCTAGACATCTGCAAAGTTGACACAACTCATACTCTAATCCACCGTACATTTAACAACCAAGTGTGTGAACAACAACCTATCTACACAGCTACCACTAAACCAACAGACACCCAGTTGCTTGAAAATGAAAGGTTAACACTATTTCACAAATGCATAGAGCCTACCTACTCACTTATTAATTCTTGTCATGGTCAAATGCTTAGTCGTGGGGAAGATGCCCCATCCTAACATTCAGAATAAATAGGTGTTTTTCATCTTTTTGTTTTACAATTTTTTTATCAATTTCTCATTTCTTAATACAAATTTTTCCTATCCTTTTTAACTTTTTGCACATTTTTTTTCATTCCCTTTGTCAATAATCACACTTATGAATAAAATGATCTCATGTAGCCCTTTGAGGTGAGGGTTTCTCTATGTTGTCAAGCCATGAGGGATTGATTAATTGGATAGTGAGGCCATGTCACCCATCCATCCATTCAATTAATAAGAGGTTCTTACCATTGTCATAATGATATTTCTTTTCATCATCAAACTAACAAATAATAAATTCATAATCATTGTGCCTAGATAGAAAAGAGAACCAAGTGGGAATATGAAGGGTGCAACATCAACGGAATTTGTGGGATCTCTTTGACCACTTTTGTATGTTCTATCATGTTGCTAAGGTTGTGATTATATCCTTGTAGATCTAACAAAAAATGAAAGTGAGAGTATAATAAGTGCTACTTTACCATGTCACTAGAAAGACATGTTGCCCATGCTTGAAGGTTGGTAGCTTCTCAACTTCTAGAAAAAAGGGGGTGGGAGAGAAAAGTACCATGAATAAACTCCTCCCTTGGACAAAAATGCCAAGTGATGCTACTCCTTGCAACTATGGCAGTCCTATGGTTGTTAAACAAAGAGATAAAATAATGCAATGTCACTGGAACATGGTTTGGGCTTTGTTTGAATCTTGGATAGAAGGGCTAATGATTACTTAACCATTAATAACACACAAGGATTCATTATGCCTATTGTAAGGCACCTCACATCTCGATTTTTACAATCACTTCTAAAATACATTTCATCTCATTATCCATATGATCCTAAGTTGTGGTTTTGTGTAACATAGAGTCATTTTCTCAAATTGTTGGTTTTAACATGTCTATTTTATTCAATAGGTATGCATTGCATTCAACCCGTTTGGTACCTGTGGACATTTTTGGGTGTGGTTATACAAGGGTATTAAGGGAAAGAGCCTACTTTGGGGAGGTCCCACTTGTATAACTATTGTAACTTATACTTATCTAGCATAACCACATTATCTTGAATCTTCCAAATGCATAAAGTGTTAGAAAATGGAATTGCAAGCATTAACAACTTTAGAAGATGTAAGAAAAGGGGGCATTGGATTTTACATGAAACCTTCCAACCAATCATAAAGTCTCATTTTCCATGCTAAATATCCTCATTAAATGTACTTTCAAGATCCATGATATTGACTACCCGATATCGGATGGACTTGACATTGGAAACCCAATATCAAGTCCATAAAAAGCTATAAATAGGATTGCCATAGTATTCAAAAAATTCATTATCATCACTTGAAGCTAGGGGAGCTTTTGCATTTTTCTCTCTCAACTAAGAGCTCTACACAACCAACTTCCACACATGATATCTTGCTATATACCACTCCGATTTTCATGGTTTTTGAACCTAGTTGAGCCTAGAGTGTTCAATTTAGTTGGGAGAGAGTGCTTGTATGGAAAAATTCCACTCATTTTTTACAATCTACTATCAACCAAAAGGTATTATAAGGGTAAGCATGTTAAAAACATTAAGTATTTTAATGAACAATCAATTGTATGAATGCTAGAACCTTTAATTTTCTCACCCAAGGGATCATAACCATCATTATAAGCCATATATAAGGGAAAAGAAGCCAATTGCAAAAGGTCATAAAAGAAGTTAGCACTTTTTGGGCACTTTTCTTAAAATTTTTCTAACTCTACAATCGCATGAGCTAAAGAACTTAATGGAACTAAGGTCATGAGTAAGGTATAAACCTATTGAGGATAAATGGAACACACCTTAGTAACACTAAATCCTTGATTGATTATAGATGACCCCAAAAAGAGGTAGACAAGAAGGACCTTCACAAGCCACAAGAAAATGCCTGAGAGGTGGAAGAGGTTGATTAGGAGAACAAGGCCCACCAGCTAAACATGAAGAATATGAGGCCCAATCATTTAGCATTCATCAAGAGGCTCCTGTTGTAGGGTAGTCAATCCAAGGAGAGGCCACCAAACCACAAACTCTAGTGTAAGGGCAACACCTCACGTTGTCCCAAGAATGCCTCCAAGCCATCCAAGGAGTGATTTATGTTGACCACGGTCATCATGAAAATGAAATTCAATCCATTCATGGCATTTGTCCCTGAGGCAGTCAAAACTTAGCTCCAGGTGTCACCTCTATGGCACATCCTCTCTAAAAGTGGGAAATGGTACCTTGGTGAGACATAGTAATTTTGGCATAATAAGGAAGAAGGGACCATGATCAACATTGGTGAAGTCTCTGTCTCTTTCTTAGTCAAGGCCATCGCAGAGACTCTAAACATACCTAATGTGGGACCTAAGGTAGTGCATCTATCTACAAGGTCTGACATAGAAACTAGAAAACTATGGTTGAAGTGGGCATATAACAAAGAAAACATTATACACAATGAGTTGACCTTGGAAGAGAGGATCTACTTTAAGATCAGCACATACCATCTCTTCCCAACTAGAGGGCTCAATAGAATATCAACTTATGTGGCTAGGGTAATTGCAATTTTAATGGGCAAATACAATTTCAATCTTGCTTAGTTGTACTTCATGAAATTCATAGGCGGTTCAAGGAAAGAAAGGTAGGGAATTTGATACTTCTATTTCCTTTCCTAATTAGAAAGTTGTGCAAGTGTGCTAGAATCCTAGGATACACCAATGATGTTCCCAAGAGGGTTTAGAATGCTTCCTTCACTGAATTGCTCAAACCTGTAGCACCAAGGAAATACCTTGTTGATGAACAAGAACTAGAGAAGGAGCCAAGAAAAGAACCAAAAAATGAGTTTGAGTAAGAACCAATGTAATGGCAAAAGCCACAAGTTCCACCACCACCACTACAAGACTATAAGCCCACAATGAGCCATCTGTAGAGAATTAAGGATGAATCAAACCTCTTCCAAGTCTTCAATGATGTTGTGTAGCCTATAGTTTCTACCAATCCATCAAGGAGGAATATCTCTTTACAAATAGGAGGAGAAGCCCAATGGTTACAGCAGATCTTGGAAATGCTGCATCTTTTTAAGTAATGCTTAAAATGGGAGAAGGTACTACCATCATGATCATGCAACACTAAGATGTAGCAAGCACAACAGAAGTTATCATAGACCACATTAAAGAATCTTTTAATATGTTTGTTGTGCCTCTAGTAGATTTGACCAAAACTAGAGATGTACAAATGTTAGCTAGGACTTCAATGACTCCTACAACCCATGAGGATGTGCTTGATAGATTGTTGCAAATTAGACAAGTAACGACAACTCCATTTAACACCCCTAGTGATGTCACTATAGTACAATCTAACCTCATCACCACAAAAGAAAAATTGGTAATGGAAAAGACCAAGTTACAGCATGCAGAAGCAAAAGTGCACAGGTTACAATAAGAGTTCATCACCCTGAGAGCTGAGAGGAGGGATCCTTTCCAATTCATTATGTCTGACCAATTAGAACACTTCTAAATAGAGCATCTGGGCCAATTGATTGAACAAAACAAATGTGTTGAATAGGAAAAGAAGAAAGTAGTTTGGAATGCCTTAGCCACCAAATCCCAAGCATATACCCATAACAAGGCATTTATTGCTTCACAAGAGGAGAATAAATGGCTTGTTACTAATAATGCAAGGTTGACCATTATAGAGAAATAGAAAAATATCTTGAAAAAAAGTGTACACCAATTGAGAGAACAACTAGTGAAGATCAACTAAAACACAGTAGATTGGCTAAAGAAAATTGAATCCTCTTAATGGAGGAGGTCCATGCAATCCACCAAAAGTCTATAATTGAGATAAGCACATGAAAGAACAAGGCCAAGAAACATGAAAAGCTAAAGGAGCCCTTATAGGACCAAATTGAAATGTACAGACAAATTAATGAAAAGAAATCTAGACGGAAAAGGTCTTCATCAGTTCCATATCAATGCAAAATCCTAATTGGTAGCTAATCTTGGATAGCTATGCCTTGGTCCATCAGGTGGAAGTGAAGAATAAGGACCTCTAGGTTAAAGATTTGAAAGAGTACATGCAACTAGCTAATCACTACGCCAACCATGCTATGTTAACAATAGGTCAACCCAAAAATGAGCAAGAACAACAAGTAGCAGCCACTTACATCTTGTATGAAAAAGAGTTTGCAAATAGGAAATGTGCTTTACAAAAACTCCACGTTGTAAACTCAAAATTAGATGAAATTAAGGCTTACTACCATAAGAAAAGAGATGTAGCCTCAGACCTAGCTAAAAGTTAATAGATCATCATGAACTAAAAGAAAAGGCCATAGCTTTCAAGGAGGAATGAAAATAGTTCATAGCATGGTACATGAAAGCAAATAATATGTTCCTACAACTACCTATGTCTGTCAGATGTACTAGTTCTAGCACACATTAGCTCATTAGCTTGGATGGTACATGACCCAAGAACAGAGGAGGAGAAGTTGTAGGCACTCTTGAATCACTATAAATTCTAGAAGCCTAATGACAAGGAGAAGTGGCCCATGGAAGAGTCACCACCTCTAGGAACTACATGAATTTATCTTATTTTGTTGTTTTCTTGTTTTGTCATGATGTATCCATTTTGTGTAAAAAACCACTATAGCATGAAAGAGTCAATTTGTGTGCTTTTAAGTCAATCAACAATTCCATACCTTCCCAATATTTTGTGATGAACTAATTCCACAATGAGTCATGTTCTATAAGGCTATGATATCCAATATCTAACATCAGGGCCATGATTTCAGGTATCCAATATCAAGGCACAACCTTCGATGTTGGAGATCTGATATCACCCTTTCTGTGCTAGCTTATAAATACAACACTTGGGTTCATGATTGGGAGATAGAAAGATTGACATAAATATATAGATTTTGATAGATTTCAAGTTTTGTTAGTTTCCAATGCATGCCTATAGTGTGATGTTAAGTGATTGTACAGCATCCTTATTCAAGTGTGATGTACTTGGACACGTTACATGTTTAGCAATAAAGATTGAGATTACTTCCATCATTGTTGCATCCCCTTAGCTTTATTATTAGTGTTAATTGCTTAAATGTCTGCTATTTTCCTTAGTTAATGTTTTCATTCATTGCCCCCTTATTCTTTTTGTCATTAAGTGAAATGAGTATGACTAATTGCAAGTGCTTAAGTGTAACTACTTGATAATCTAGGAGTGTTATCATTTGGTACACCTAATAATAGTACACTTGGTAATCCTAACGGTAGTTGCATGAAGTCCAAGGCATGTACAAAAGGTTAGGAATGGACACTCATCATGCATAGGCTAGTTAGACTTTACTTTTTATTATTAATTAGATTAATTAATTGATTTCTTTATCATCATTAGGAATAGCTTAGAGCTGAACAACATCAATCATCATACGTCTCACTTTGGACTAAACCATACATGACAAAGCTACCACTAGTCCAAGTGGAAAGATAGTGAACTGTGATCAAGGAATAATGATTTAGATGCACAACTAGTCCCATCCAGGAAATTCAATCAATCATGCATGAACACTTGTGATTTGTATGGTTGGACATAGGGGTATCTCGTCGCTCATCAAAGTTCATCTATAAAAGCACCCATAGTTTGTAATTAAAAATGTTGATGGTGATTTGAAGAAATGTAAAAACATTGATATTGGATAATTGGATCATTCACTTTGTTCATATTTATAGTTTGTTAAGGTAGATTTAAGGAAATGTACAAAAACTAACTTTTGGAATGTACATTTGGATATGGAAACTTAGAAAGAAATGAATCCATATTAATAATGGTAGTCATAAGTATCATTTATTCAAGTTTGAAAACATTTGGATCTCAAATTCACAGTTATAAGAAAAAAGTACATCAGCCTGGATTAAAGAATACAATAAAAGATACTCTAGTACTTTCATGGAAAAGCTTAAGCATGTTCAACTTATGCAAAAAAAGATCAAAATAACCTTAGATAGGAAACACAATAGCACCTTTGGGTTTAAATAAGCTTATTACTACAAATGGTCCCCGTTGACTGGCTTGGGATTTTATACTTTCACAAGTAATTAGGGAGTAAAAGTTAAATAAAAAGGCTTAGCAGGAAGAATGTATTTACTGGTAACCAGGAGCCAAAGATCAATGGTTACTCAAGGAGGCTCAAAATTTTATGTATTTTCATGTAATGGCCTTAAGGAATAGGGCTAAGAAGAAGCTTCTAGAATTTTTGCAAGATGCTCATCATGATTTATAGTAATGCTTTATTTATTTTATTTTTAATTTTTATTTTCTAATTTTTATGAAAATTATTCTTTCTTCTACTTCTTTAGGTTTACTCAAGGGTTCATTCCAGTGAAGACCTCTTTAGAGGATAACACTCTCTTACAATCTCCTATGTCCCTAGAAGAAATTCACTGTGTCATTTTCTCCTCATCAAAAAATAAAGTTATTGGACTTGATGGATAGAAATTTGAGTTTTTATATGTGTATTAGGATATTTTAGGATCTCAACTTTTTACCCTTCTCTATAACTATTTTTCTCATGGTAATTTTCCTCATAACTAGGATGACATGCTCTTAGTTTTATTGCCTAAAATATAGGCTATCAACTCCTTAGCAGATTGTATACCCATTATTTTTTTGCAATTTCCTTATTAAATTTCTTTCAACCTTGATTGTATAATATCTTCAATCCCTTCTACATAACTTTCATTAATCCCAAGCTTCATCCCTAGGTATGGAATTTGAAATAGTGGTATTATTGCACATAAGGCAATTCATTGAGCAAAGGCACATTGAAAGATCATTTATATTCTCAAGATCTATTGCAAAGGCCTATCACAAAGTTGATAGGAAAACATTAGACTATACTCTTAACTCCTTGGCTTTAGTAATTAGGTTTGGAACTTTTTTTTATTTTCTTTGAAGTTGATGAACTCCTTAGTTCAAATGGAAGGCTACCTCTTGAATTCCTTCCATCCTTCTTGTGGACTTCGACAAGGTGATCTTGTCTCTCCTTATTTATTTGCTCTATTGACTAACAATCTTCCTCGGTGTTTAAACATGTTTGGTATTCAAAATATTTTTCTCTTGCAAACCAAGATACTAATATATGCAAATGACACCTTCATTTTTTCAACATAGATTTAGGTGATTCTAGGAACCACAATTTGAAGTCATAGTAAAGTGTTTGTTTCTCCATTCGTAAGACTTGGGTTCAAGCCTGAGTGTAGCCACTTAAAAGAGGTTAGGCTTTCGTTCATCCATCATCCCTCCTAAGATACCTTTGTTGGATGAGCATTAAGCCTCTATATGATGATCCTTTTTCTTTACTAGGTGATGCTAGAAAGATTCAAGTAACACTAGTGATGAGTGGCGAGGTACCCCTACACTCCACCATACAAATACGAGCGTACACGTGTGATCCGGTCGAACTCCGTAGACTAAATGCCTTAACACCACAAGAAACACTTGGAGCTAATCGTTCGTTATCTTCCCAGGCTTGCTTGTATGTGTCACGGTGTATGGTTAAGCAAGTCTGAGGTATGTGATTTTTTTGGTATTTTCGGCTTATCTCCTATGCTATCAGAGGAAAGGGTTGAGAAACTAAGCTAACTCTAACTAATGTCCTAAGTCTAAGTTAACTAGCGTCAGCATCCGTTCCCACTTACCGGACACACCCTGAACTATGCAACTGC